>UWNZ010032380.1:3722-24014 GCA_900474215.1 Andricus inflator
TATTTTCTCAATCAGGTGGTTAGGTATTATTCGAGGGTAATCCTAGCTAAACCAATGATTGCATATAAATCGACTACTTGTCGACCTCTACGATTTGCTACTTCATTTCAGTGTAAACTGTTAGGCTGTGAGTTAATTACAATCCAACTGATCTACCCAATCCAGTCCCCTTTATAGGTCGTGTGCCAATAATGAGAGTCTACTTAATTCACTGCTTCAGGGGCTACCTTCATGGTTGCCCCGGCGATTAACCTCAGATGGTGCTCTTGAAGAGAGAATTGCCACAACCTTCAATAAGAGAAAGCCACATCCAGTTTTGCGGTTTACATATCCCACGACCTTTGGAATCACTAACAAGATTTTCCTTTGGTAGTTTCATACTTCCTTTCGTAATCTTAAATCATAAATCATTCCAGAGTGTGATAAATACAGGAAAATTTGGGAAATGTAGATAATTAATCGTGGGCTGTAATTGCTCTTTGGTTAGGATAAGGACTAAGGCGTGAAAGCGATAGAATACTTACGGTTGGTGCACAATGAGAATCAGGATGGCAATAAATTCACACGTAGGAACCCTTAGGAAGTCGGCACGTGGTCGCAAGACACTTTTTATTTTCCTCGTTCATTTTCTGCTCTGAACAAGATACGACCCGAGCAGCATTCCCCGAACGGTTTTCATTCACGAGGTAACTGCCGATCTTAATTTTATTGGCACGACTTATTTGCTCTGACGCTTATGCGGTCCAATTACCCGTATACCCTGTATGAGGCACAGGAGTGACATGATTGGAAACTGTATTCCTCCATTGTAATCCCATTTACGTCGTATTAGTCTCCATGTCATGCTGCAGCAAGCACGCGAAATTAATCTCACACGCTGACTAGACCCGACCAGTGAGATACTTTATATCTAGATGCTCATTTTAAAGTTAAGATGAGGTGATACAATTTTTATCATTTTCAACCAGACTGATGTTTGCAAAACTATCTATTGGTATAATGATCAGATTGTGTAAGATCTGCAACTGAATGAGTCTTTCAAGATTGGGATCTTTAAATTGCCTGCTTGGAATTGTTAGTTTGTTTTCCTAGGTGGTTGAAAAGAGGGTAATGAGTGCTGATTGATTATCTGGAAGTAACAACTCACGTGTTGGATGTGATTAGGCCGATTAGAAATACCACAGTCTAGAGGTGATTCTCATAATATCCGTTTGTTCATCAATTTAATTCCTAGAGCGTATCCGCCAACGGTTCCTCTCACAATTCCCTTTTTTGTAGAAACCTGCTGGCTACTTTAAACAGGACATGCTAATTTCCCCAAGTAGATACAGTCGACCGTTGAAACCTATTAGAGCAAGGAACAACGAAACTCGCGAAGGGGGGAAAAGGGCGAATTGTGGATGAGAACGCGAGAACAAGAATCTCTCGCGAGGGGTTGCTGACACGGATGCGGCTGTTGCCTCTCGTAAAGCCTGATGCGTGCTGACACGCGGGGTACAAGAGGAGAAACATGTCCTTCCCGCCGTTCCCTTCGCGCTTTACGCTATATACTACCAAGCCAACTGCGTCGGGCCGAGTGCGAATAATTTATTGGACCTTTATCTATTTACGCGACAAAACTTGATGCCAATCTTCAGCCCCGAGTTCAGCGTAGAGTACACACTTAGCGTATAATCAATTTGCCCATCGGGGAAATGCCGAGGAGAAGACCGTCAACTCTTGGGATAAATCTCTTCTCGGCATTCAGAAGGAACTCAATAAAATTCTCATTTATTATTTCCGTAATAAATTCAACGATAATACATTTTGCTGATGATGTTCCTAGAGTAAGATTGCACTAATTATGGTTTTCTGTTCTACAATGAATGTCCTGAAGATGTTGCTCCAACCAATTTGTCATCCTACAAATCCGTGCTATAACTTACAAGCCTAAACCCTTGTACAAAGAGAGGAGACATCGTCTATGAATGTTCATCTCTGTTTCAAAACTTCTGAATTGTAGAATTGTATCCAATAATACAATTCCAACAAAGAAGAGATTTGTAGTTTGACAAATTGGTTGCGGAGTAACATATTCAGGACTTTCATTGTAGCACTGAAAACAATACAATTCTTGGATTGGATAATTGTATTCAACAACAGAGTACATCAATGGTTTGAGAATACAAATATTCCAGAAATCATAAAGAGGTATGGTTAGGATACAACAAGGGTGGTAATCTCTCCCGAGAGCAAATTTGAAAGTATTGCATCGAGGATTGATTTACTGTCGACTGTGCGGTTCAACTTGGTGGTAGTTCGAACTATCAGAAGAGAAAGGTCGTCGTTCTTGGAGTAAAATGTCTTGAAGTTAGATCGTCGAAAGAGAAAGAGTGAGTGAGAGAAAAGCGGAGATTTATCTCAATGTCAGGAGTCGTTGGGGTAAGGTATCCCGGGCAAATCGAAACGCATTTGAACTGTAAGTGTGAATTAAGAGGCGGGTTGAGCGCCACTACGACGGCATTCCACGAGGCTGTAGTCCGTTGCATCCAGGGTATTCGTGTTCGTGCACGAGCACGTGCAGGCGCGTTCGATGTGAATACAGTACAGCGGCGAAACCATGTCTCGGAACCACCCGTCAGAGCCTTATAGTGCCTTATAGTCAATACACGGCCGCAGTAAATAACGCGGAGCCTCTGCCAGCTTCGGACCTTCTTCCATCGTCGCGGTTAACATTCATTATATATAGCTCGATAAATCACCAAGAATGGCAAATTTATGTGAAAGTCAAGCCGGAGAAGATTCCTTAATTTTTCACTCGTCCATATTTGAGAACAGACTCCATTATGTCGTCCTTTATTCAGAATTTTGATGCAGGAGCTCTAATTTGACCATCTTCTTCGCGTTTCATTCCTTTTTTCTTGATATATTGATGTTCAATGTCGGCAATTATTGGCAATAACTTCTCTTTTAGACTCATATCTTCTGACAACCAGAAGCTTTGAAAAGTTTCCAATCCCTCGTCATAAAGTACCATATTTTCGAGATTTGTCTTACAACTTTGGTTTTATTATTTGCTGTCGTAAATCAGCTGTTGTATCCTTATGATTTTCTTTTAGATGTGAAAATCAGATTAGGTGAAGATCTTGGACAAGAGGGTTCGAGCATTCTTCTATGTACTCGATTACTTGTGGGTGAAACCTTTTGTTGTGCAAACCGCATTGCAGCTAAGTAAACGGGCTTTCGTCTGGAAAAGGCGCGCGCGCACATTGAATTAACGGATGATAGTACCTGCTCAAGCTGGTTTAGAAGCGAGGTACTCGCATGATTGCATCAAGCGCTCTTGAAAGCGAGTTCGTCGCAGGGGAACGTGATTCACCGGGGTACCTGATAGGTGTACTCTCGTTCGACTGGTTTTACTTAACGAGTCGTACTCTCGATTTCGAGGAGGGCAGAAACTACTGTTTGCCAATACATCAAACGGGTTTGCAGCTTCTCGCCGTTTAACGTTTGCTTGACCTGGATTAGTTCACCGACTATCAAATAACCAAACCTCAGGCTTGCCCACGTGTTCAAGATCCATTTGAATACTTGTTGCCACCTTTAGAATTTGCCATCTAATAACTCCACTTGATTTGATAGTTAGGGTTGTTAAGAAACGGATGATGAAGCAAGAATATCGTACTATGGTCGGAAGACCGCTTGTTAGTTTTGCGGAACGAGGTACAGAAAATCGTTTCTATGGCCACGCGATGCTTCCGACTGTGAGAAGAACTTGTAATTTCTTGTTCAGGAAGGGAAGTTAACTTGTTTCACCATAGTGTGGTCCGTAGATCGTACAGTCATTTCGTCTTGCGTGAACAATTCAAATTATGATGTATCTACAGTTCCATAGCTCGGGTATATTGCTCGAAAAGTTTTAGTATGAAAAATCTGATCTTAAAAGCTTGGTCTATTGGAATGAAATAACAGATAATTTTCCTTTCAATCTTAGATGAACAAAAGAAGGACGATAAGAGAAGAATGATATAATTAGAGTCCTCTGAAGGGATAATCAGATTGTGCATAGGAGGATTCCTCCTTAAGTGCAGGCCGTTATCTAAATGAGGCTCATAAGCTTGGAAAGCCTTGCGAGCTTAGCATGAACGTTTTGTGCGTTTTTGCATCGGTGTGGACCATTAGCTTTGAATTTCTTAGTTTCCAGGTTAAGAAAGACTCGAAGGAATTCGTTGGTGGTCAATGAGATCTGAAGGATAGAGTACATAAAATTTCCATTACAATCTGCGAATGATATGGATGGTTGGGTAAACCAATCGCAATTTAAATGCTATCAAATCACGCAAATGGGATAATCCATATTCCGCTTCATGCTAGACTGCTCCTTAAAGAGCAAATCTCGCGGATTTCTTTCTTTCGTAGACTGCTTGGGGAAATAAGACGAGGTGGAATTGTACGAAAGCTGCGATACGAGTATAAGGAAGGATCTGTAGAAGGAGGAACTTGGGAAGAATCCTTAGAAGGAAGAAACCCTGTAAAGAAGGGGAAAAGAAACCCTTGAGCTCTTGTAGGATTGTCTCGTCTACTGGTTCTTCAACGCGAAGAAGGAACAAATATAGCATCGTGAGAAAAAAGAGAGGGTGTTTTGTATCCGCAAATCGCGTTTTACATTGTTCCACATTGTTGCGCATTGTTCCACATTGTGCTGCAATAGAGTGAAACAAGGCGAGCTTCAGCGTCAAGCGGTTTCACGATATAGATTCGCGTATGTCGAGTTAGTTAGTCGCTGTTAAGGGCTTCCCCTCCTTTTCTGGATTCTCTTTGGCCTCCTCTTCATCCTTTTCTTCCTCTTCCATCCTGAGTGCGCTGCCGTGCGTGACTCAAGGTCACCAACTCACGCAGCACTTACGAGTTGCATTCGCTTCTTTATACATGTTTGTATCGCAGGTACTGCAAGGGATAATAATTCTTAAAAGTAACTCTGGATTCATAAAGGGAAATGTACTGTAAGAATTGTTTAAAGTATAAACTGGTTGTCTCTAATTCAGTGCAGGATGAAAAGACTTTCTGTGGCTGAGCATCTGAAAGGTATTGAAAGCTTTTTAATTGATTTAATCAGCATGTTTATGCTACCACTCGGTTGAGTGCTGTACGCACTGTGTGTCTACTCATCGTAATTCCCTATCTTTGGGCTACGATTTCGCAGAAAGCTTTAATTAGCGTTACTGCCGAGCGTGACTTTCGATTTCTGTTCTGCCTGTCTGCCTTTAAGGAACTTGTTTTTCGGGCAGGTCTTGTTATGAATTTGTACAAATCTTTTTCTATCTCTTTGTCAGATGTTTCCAGGTTGGCCACTGGACCTGGAAGATGGGGAAATTACAGTGAATTTTAATTTTTTGTTTAAGTAAATTAACATATCCAATCATTCTAAATATCATTTGATATCATATGAATTAATGTGAGATGGAAGTTAAGAAATTTTAAGTTTGAGGCCTTCAATATAGAAAAAATTTAATTTTCAAGATTCTGAAATTTAACCCTTTAAGATTCAAATGGAAAATTTCAGAATTTGAATTATGTGCTTCTAATTCTATATTGTTGAATTTTAAAAACTAATTCTAAAATCGTTTAATTTTCAAGGCTGGACCAGTTTAATTAGTCTCTAAATTTTTAATTGTTTAATTCTGAACTTTCGTAAGTTGAAAATGTACAATTTTGAATGTTCATTTCAAGCTTGTTGCCAAGTCACTTTTTTAATTCTGGATGAGTTAAAATTTAGATATTTATTACTTGTATTAAAATACGTGCACACAAAAGTGTTAAGTTTAAAATTTTGTAATTTAGAAATCAAGGCCTTAATAGTTAAAGAATTTTTAAATTTATAACTTGATAAATTGAATAATTTAAACTATCAAGTGTTTGAAATTGAACAATTGTTATTTGAACGAATTCTATAGATTTAATAACTTCCTTTTTAATTAGAAGCATTAATAGTTGAAATCGTAATTTGAATCCTTGAATATTGAAAAAATTAACCTTTTGAGATTATGTGAATTTGTTTCAAATTGCAGTCCTTAATGTTAATATTTGCGTTATTTTAATTTTGAATGAAATCTTCAAAATTGAAGAATTATTACTTTTTCAAATCAATGAAAATTAAATTGTTTCAGGCTAATTTTTTTTAATTAGAGACAATTAAGCACGACAATATGAAAATTTTGATTTTTGTATAAAAATATCTAATTTTTGTCAATGTCCGAATAACAGCAAAAACCTGTAGTTTCGAGTAAATTTTTTTCCATTATGTTTTAAGAAACCGTAGAAAATTTCAACATAATTCTACTAAAATAAAAAAAAATTTGCTATTATTCGAAGACTTACAAATTTCCACAAGAAATGATAAATTTGTTCAAAAAATTGTAATTCTCATATTATTTCGCTTCATTGTAATTTATAGTATTTTAGTGTGAAAATACATTTCCACCAGGGAAGCAAGTACAGTTTAGAATTAGAAGCTTTAATAGTTAAATAATTAAATTGAAAACGTACAAAATTGAATAATTTTAGATTGAAAAATTATGGCTGACAAATTTCAATCTTTCAATCTTGTACAATCTCAAATGAAACTTAATTGTTTAGCAATTGAATGAAATTCCTATTATACCCCAAAAAGTGTAGACACCGCTGATTGTAACTTCCAGACTGAACCATTACTTTCTTCTTTATTTCTTCGGATTAGGGTTCTAAAATGTAAGAAATCTCGACTGAGTGTGAGAGTAGAATTATTTAAGCGGAATCGCGCGAAAACGCTAGTCGGCGGTGGAGAAGGTTTGGGCAATTAGTATAATTTGCAGCAAAAGAAATGCGAAAGAGGGAAAGAAACGGTCCAATGGGTGTTCGTTGCTGAGACTAAACCTGTATCTCCGCTCGAGACGAGATGATCGTTTTCGGACGGAGGGGAACTCGGGGTGAGAAGAAGGGCGGTTTAATGAGACATCTTTATGTAGGTTGGCAAATGCGAGCTATACTCTGGGATTGCCAACCTTAACAATCGCGTTGACTTAAACGCTCCCGTTACGACGTCAAAACGTGGGTGTTCGGATTCCTATCTCATCATCATCATTCGACTTATTTACATGCAGGCAATATTATCTCAATCTCACTAACGAACCTCGTCCAATAGTCGCTTGACCCAATTTTCATCACTGATCATACCTGGGCCTTTGATCAAATCAATTTCTGGATGCTAGGATTATCGGAATGAATCTGGGTTTATTTATAGAAAATAGGTTAACATTGGAGAGTGATCAACTGACAGCGAAGGGAGGACACAGTGGTACCATTGAAGTGATACGATTCCGGTGGAATGTTTTGGTGGCCTATAAATCCCGAGGGGAGCGTGCCGTGTAATAGAATCACGGAATTCACGATGGAATAGAATCGGCTTGTTATTAGCACGTCCACACATAACTTGGATTCAGCTATCTGTGCGGCCAGTCGCTTTGGTAGTAGCGGCCAGTGCTCAGGATATTTATGGCTAGCGACTCATGTCCCATCGCGTCCAACAATTTCGCATCTCACAAAGCAAAGGAATCGATGAACTTTAGTAGGAAAGGCTTTTAAGTTGCCGACTTGTCTAAATTTATGGTCACTCACTTATGGTGCAAACATTAACTGACTGCACGACTTTATACCCACTTCCCAGGAAGAGTGTTAGGGTGATGGTCACGAGATTTTTTATCAATTGATTCGTGGGGAGCATTTGGGTTTATGGTTCATAATCTTTTTATTGGGGTTTATCTTCTTTATGCTGTACTAGATTTATAAAACTGTTGATGATTTAGCAAACTGTGGATTTAATTTTGCCCGAATGATAGATTTGGCACATGATAATTTAGGTCTTAGAGATGGTAGGTAAGCTAATTGGGTTAATGAGGTCGTGTGGATCTAGGTATCTTATGATGAGATTTCCCTCATGCAAATGTTCTTGATTGGTAGGATCATTAATCTGTCTGTCAGAATTATGATGGAGGGATACAAATCTGGAAGCTAAAGGATGTTTTCAGCGATCAGTTTTGCTAGTGGAAATCCTGGCAAAATGGTAGCATGAACCAGTATCTGCGGGGATAATTTTTTCAAGAGGGCTCCATAAATATCCTTATGGGCTAGCAGTAAAGTAAGTTGTTGCAACAACTTACTTGTGCTTTTATTTCGTTTTTCTCTTCTATGCTGGGTTAGAGAGTCCCTCATTCTCAGCGTGTGAACGGGAGTTAAGGACGCCCGGAGCAATTTTCACGTTTGATGTAAGTATTTTATGGTCGATTGAGCGTCACTGGTGCGAACGAACGAGATTCCTGTGTAGAAGCAACGATATGGGGTAGTATGGTATGGTATGGCATGGCAGGGTATATAGTTGGTACGTAGGTACAACAGAGAAGAGCAACTTTCGAGTTATGCTCTGGTCGTTACTATAGCCGTGTCAAGGTACACACTCGTGCGCAAACAAACACGTGCATGATACTCGCACCTACAAGGTTTAATACAACCCCACTTGATATCCCTTTTTGTCTATAGGCTGGTCGTCTCGCTTTTGTAATAAAACGATTTACTGCGAGATGCAAGGATGCTACAAACTCCAGCCACCTAGTCACAGATAACTCCATTCCGATCAGATAGATTTGCTAGATAAAATGTTCGAGAAAGTTCTTTCAAATTTGCAGAATTTGTCAATTAGTGGACTAATTGATCTTCTAGAGTCTAGAGTGCTAACTTGTTTGCCCTGGAAGAATTCAGAGTTGTAAATTATTATCGGCCATCCTCTAATTATGGCGCTTATTGATTAGCCGTTAATTATGTCATTAGAACACTTGGTTATAAGGCTACTTGTTTCATAGAGTTATTCTACCTGATTTATTGCTGAGTTAGGGCGGACCACATTGAGAGAGCCCATTATTGAAACTGCAGTTTGTTAATGAAATTAATCTGGAATTTATAAAATTTATAAAATTATTTTAAAGGCAGGATGATCAAATCGAAGGGACTCTAGTGTTAAGTCAATAGCGTGAAAGATAAGTGGCCTACCTAACGAGACGGGAAATCGTCATCGGTGACGTTAAAGTCTGGAACAAGTCTGTAAATGCTGGTGCAAAGCGATAATCCTTCGATTCCTCGGTGAGACCAAAGTCGGCGCGCCATAACGAGACTGGCTAAGAACCCCCTTGGCGACGCTCGTGAATCACGTGATCGATGCGCAATGACCCTTTGTTAAGTCCGTCGAAGAAGGCCAGTTTGATGCCATAATGGCCGGGCTTCCCTGTGTAACGTGTCAGACTTGCAGACGTTCTGCTGCAATTTATGGCTACAAAGATTCTGCACACTACCTTCCCAGTAAGTGAGATAACACGAACTATCTTAGCCAAGTCAGGAGAAACTCACTCAATGACAAGAGGAGAATAAAATGGAATACAATAAAATAAAATTGCATATCCGGCTCGAAGGACCAAACTGGTAATCTTGGAGAATCGGATTGTAAATTATTTGTTATTCAACCCCGTTCTCTCGGGTGAAGATTGGATAGACTTGAGAGAAATTCATTTCGTATGAATGAGCTTGACCAGGAGTTACCTGAAGAAGTGGGCACCAGAGAGTCTGACTTGTATAGATCCCATTGTCCGTCAAATCATCCAAAGGACAGTACGGTAATACAGTGTTTCCATTTGTAAATAAATTAATTGTAAAGCAATTTCACGGCAATGTGCGATGCGCCTAGAGCGAATCAATTCTTTGCACGTGGACGAAATGCCGCGAGTCTTTATCGTCCGTCGCAATTAAACTCGTAAATCTGCAGACTAACGGCCCTGTTACGCGAGTTCGGTGTAACGCCGAACAATAAAGATAAACGTAAACATAACATATGTACCGACATAAAGCTGACATAAATTTAATTTAACGATGCGTGGGGCATAATGCCCCGTCCCTGCACGTTGACTGGGTCTCGGTTCAGGGCCTCACGAGGACTCATATGTGTGTATAATGTGAACTTGGCGAGTGTACCCTCGTAACCAGCGACCATGCTACGACTGCCAATTTCTGTCCGGTCTTATATGAGCACTTGAAGCGAGTCTTCGAGAGATAAGTAACGGGTTAAACATGCTAATATAGCACGGAGATCATGTGATTTACTATCTAAAGAGATCCGCAAGAAATCGCGACGATTCTCTTGATTGCAACGTCCTACGGGATTCAGGACATGCAAATACTTTATTTTCTGTCATGTGGGAATGGAGGCAGGAAAGCAAGGCTAGGGATGATTAATGGACTTATGTTGATGTGGGAATAAATTTATTTCCTGGCGTGAACTACTCTTTGTGGCAATACATATTTTGAATCTGTTATATTCTTCCTTGAGATTATAGAACTACTTTAAAAACCATAAATCGAAATCTAATCACTATGAAGTTGACTTTCGAGCTTCAAAAGTCAGCATAAAGGTAACTGGACCCCCATATTTTGCACCCAGTTTATTTCGTAATATCGAAAAAGCGACCGTGTTAAGGAGATCGTTTACGTAACGAAGAGGTCTTTTTGGATGCAACCTTTCTACCGAAAGAGCCTTCTAAAATCGCTGGAACCCAGTTCATAAATTATTGTGTTATAGAAGCGTGGTGGGAGGAGGTAATCCCCTTTATGCCTTGCCGTTTACCACCGTCGTAAATCACATTGACGTTTAGGTTGATTGAAAAAGTTATCTATTTGTAAAAAAAAAGACGAAAACAAAGGGCTATTATTCTTTTAATTGTCTTGTTCCATGTGCCTGACCGCAAACATTTCTTTTTCAGGTGGCGACGCGACCTTGGAGCCCCAACCAGGGCAAAGTTCGAGAGATGACGAAGCTTTGCAACCACAAGAGGAAACTCCTAATGCCCGCAAGCGCAGCCAGTCCGGTTGCATCTACAACCCCAATTGTTTCATCATCGACGGCACCAGCTGGACCTGTGATTCCTAATGTTCATGCCTCTGCCGATTCCCCAACTTCCATGGATAAAACGAAATCAGGTAATTATCTTAGTGTTTCCTAATCCCTGACTGTTTATCGGATAAGTCAGAAAATATCGAAGCTCTAATTTCAGTTTCCTGGAATCGCAACTCCAAGATTAAGACTTAAGTTTTTTCCTTGGCACCTTCGTTAGAGAAAAAGTACGTTAGAAGAGAGTAAAGATAAGAAAAGAGACCAGTGCGGCGATGAAACTCTGGTAAAAGTGTCGGGGTTTCTCGTCCACCCCTGTAATAACGTTACGAAGCGATGAAAGTTTAATACTGCTCTCACGGAAATTTAATATCCTTTTGCTCCTCTTATTTTTCTTCGTTACCCCGCAGTTAGAATTATGGATGATGAATAGGTCGTGGAGAAAAGTGGAGCCAGACGGGGAAAAGGAAAGGAGGTTTCCAGAATGAGTTCGAATTGCTCTGCGACTTGAAATGAAACGAGGGAAGTTCCTTGCCTGGAAGATGGGACAAGTCAATTAACCAAAACGTTAACCTTGCTCAAAAGCTACCATGGAAGCTCGTAAATAGCAGCAAAGTCGACAAAGCAGCTTTCGCTTTGGGGGAAATATTAGATCAAATCATTTGCACGATGAGGTATCATTTTCTCGCCTCTGGGATTCAACTTATTTGAGTTCTAATTTAATTAAAAATTTGATGGGATACTGCAAACATCTTGACTCATCTGAGGACAAAGTAAAAAAATACTACTGTTACCAGTTCATCTCTCCAAGAGATTCTTCGTCTTGGCTGCGCACTCAAAAAGTAAAGAATGAGCCCAAGAAAAGTTGTAAGTGGGTTTCTTCTTTCGCTGAAAGATAAGAAAACTGTTGCTCACTTCCATTGTCAAATATCGACAAACATTCGTTTCTCAAAGCTTCTCGTGCAAGTACCTCCTTTTATCCCATGAACTTGCAACTTCTGAAATACGCTCGTTATACTTATCGCGACGAACTTTTAGATCGGTCCAGCAGGATGTATTACCGAACTTTTCCTCTGAAATCTGGTGGGGTATAATGGTCCAGACATTTATTCACCATCGGCGGTACGTGTGCCAACTTTTACTGGAGAAAGACCAAAAGTTTCAGTCGAAAGGGGTGCGGACGACGAAGAAAGAGAAAGAGAGGAAGCGTAATCATTAGGAAAAAGTCGCTGGGAAGAAAAACGAGGAGATTGCGGTATTAGCAGCGGCTCTTGCGGTGGCGGCGTCGGCATCGTTGACGACGGCGTCACCCTCATCCTTCCAATCTTCTCTTCAACCTCCATTCTACGACCCAATCCACTCCTCTTTTTCTCTTTTCATGGATCCATTAAACTATCGATAATAATATATAACCTCGAGTCTTTGAACTTAAAGTTACGTCTTTGTATTTTACATAATCCCGTAACCGAATCAGTTTATCGGCTCCTAACCATTTGATATTTTTCATTTTATTACCTAACTACAAAAATAACTGTTTCATCCTAGGTTACAACTGTTTTCTAGAGTGGATAATTACCGTTCCCGGTGGAATGTACCGATTTAAGTAGAGTTTTTATATCAAAGAAGAACCGTTCGTCGCATTAGGTCTTCAGCATTGTATTTCTGAGATTACGTACTGGAAAGACCATTTGAAATAGATGCATCGCGGTCGTGCCACTCGTGCGTCGTGACTCTAGCGATCAATCACTTGAGAGAGAAGAAGAGGGGAAAGAGAGAACTTCATAGTGCGCAAGACCGTTTAAGGATACCGGTACTGCATTCGCGCTCTCCCTCCAGTACTTCGGCAATGTCGTGACTCTGCTGCGCCATCGCCTGAATTGTGATTCACTGCCATTTTCCCTTCCGTACTCGAGCCTTTCCACCCAAGATTCCTGTTGTTATTCCGCTGATGTTTACCCTTCCAAATTCCCCCATAGTCGACTACAGTGATTAAACACTTTACGATGCCAACATTTTGAGGAAAAATGTCCATTACTCTGCCCTCGTTGCGGGTTATGCCACTTATTTTTCTATTATGCAGATCTATCTTGGAATCTGCGTTCTTCCTTTCCTCATGAATATTTATCTCGCATTAATCTTCCACTGATGTTGACCCATCGCCGATGAAAATATGTACGTCTGAAGCTGGCTGGATTAATTCCAGTATGCGGGGAATTCGATACCCGTTTCCGTCAACCCTCCTTTTCCTTTCCAGCACATCGACGACAAGAAACTCAATGGGAGAAGTTATCCGGACTTTGATTGCTGTTGGAATTCTCGGAAAACAAAAGTTGATTTAGAAGAAACTTTCAGGGATATTTCGTTATAATCAAGGCAATTTGTAAGCTGTATTATTGGTTTAAGAACTGACGGAAAGTCAAACCTCTTCAGATGAAAAAGAATTTCTGCGTCATGGAAAACAGGATTATTACTTTATGATTTATGGATGCTCTATTTATAGGTTTTCTATTCTGTTTTCCCTGATCGTAATTCCCATAACCTGAGCATCATTGCAAACTCACCACCTCAACCGACTGATCATCATTTAAGAATTTATCAAGCTCAGCATTTTAAACATCGCTCACTTTGACGTGAAGACCTATTTATCTCCAGAACGCTTTACTTTATCACAGATAGCAGGTTGTCAGAACAAACCTGTAAAGAGAATATCTTGGACAGAGAATTTCCACACCCCCTCCTGACGGCGCTTCATCCCCAAGAAAGGTTCCGCAGAAGGTGACCAATCGGCCGGCTCGTGTCTTCTTATCGCACCGACGATCAATAAGTCCCGGGAGGAGGAAAGAATCCACTCACTATTTGCTACCACACCGCGAACAGCGGAGGTGGTGGCGAAGGCGGTGGCAGTAGACACGTTGATAAGGGTTAATTTCATATGAGGATATGAGCACTGTTGAACCTTATGAAGTTGGGCTGCAAACAGTGGAAGGAGTAAAGCAGTGTGTGAGAGAAAGAGGGTGGAAGAGGGATTTACGTTGTCCTACTACTGTCCGATTTTGATTCCTGCGCGCGCCCTCTGCGTCTGCGCAAATGTATCACCAACTCTCAGTCTACGCACTGACTCTTCAAAGGAACCTTTCAAACTGGATGCTTCACGAGATTGGAATTCTAGGATTTGCAGAAACACAAACGGTGTTTATCTCTCGATTTCAGTTTGCTGATTCAAGATTTTCATCAATCTTTTGCTTTGATTGCATCTCAGGGAAGCTAACTGGTCTCTGACCACAGACCCCTAATGCTAAAATGATGATTGTATTTCGTGATGATGGATAGTTTCTAAAAGAGGGATAGTTTCTAAAAGAGGGATAACAGGTGAAATTGAATAAAGACATTGTAGTAAAAGAGATGATGCTTTGACTCCATAGGTCATTTACACAAATATCTGTTATTACACTTTATCACAGATTAGCGGACCTAAATCGTTATTTAAATGAGTGCCTCAATAAATTTAAAAGGCAGGAAGCAGTTATTATAATAAAAGAAACGACTTTCATTTAATACGGTTCTAAAAGGCTTTTGACTGAGAAACATCAGTAAAAGCTTCTGAATCATAGATTGGCAACATTTCCGCTCTTTAACGATCTATAATGGGCGCAGGAAACGTCTACAAAGATGACAATTCCCTTAAAAGCCTCGAGTTTATGGCAACAGAAGCCTGGAAAGTAAGGGCTTTTATACTGTACTAACGGAGAGATTCATTAGTGTCTTGGGTTATCTTGTCCCCGGTTCTACCTCTCGTCAGAGAATAATTATCTACTCTATGCTCACAGATAAAAGATCCCTATTAAAACTTCCCTTTGTATCCACCTTTTTTAGTCGAGATAATTGTGAAACGTTCAACACTTTTATAACTCCTAGGGATCTAAGTTGAACTGCTTGCAGTTATTACCTTCAACGACTTAAAATTGTGATTAAATGATTCTAACAATAATCTTCTTTTTCAGATGGCTTTAGCAAAAAGAAGAAGAGGAAAATGGGTAGCATAGGGTCTCTTTATCCAGGAGCACCAGTGCGCTTCCGAAGCATGGGTCTGGACCAATCAGCCCCAAGCTCAGGTGACGAATTCAGCGAGAAATCTCAGTTCGCCAACCAAATAGGTTCTACAGTCAACACCAGTGGACCCTCATTTCTTGAAGATCCCAGTGGATATCTCGCACAGCAGACTGCTCTTTTGAACAGCACGATATCTAGGCAGACTGGCGTCAGTAGCTCTCAGGTCACGATACTCAACAGCTCCAAAGTGCCGCAGTCATCTCCTGGCATGCATGTGCCCAACAATGTTTATCTTCCACAACCAAAGCCTTCCTCTATCACTAGTCCCACCAGTACAAGATGTTGCGACATGTACGACAACAGCTACTCTGCTCGAGTCTACAGCTCGATGAAGAATAATCCCACGTCGCCAGTTGTTGTGCACAGCAGCATGACTCCGACTTCGGGGAGTAACACCAGTGATTCCGATTCTTCGCAGCGTTGTGTCACCAGCGCCGACGCTCAGTCCTCTCAGGATCTCTACAAGCACCAGAACCGACAGTACATGCTACATTCCGAGCAATCCGAAGACCCTGTGATCTCTTCAACCTTCAGTGAGAAGTTCTCCAACCAGCAGCCAGACTCGAGACCGATTCAGGGTGGAACCGTTAGCACAAGTCACGGATCGCCGATCGGCACGAACAGTCCCGCAAACTCGGACACGCCGACCTCCTCTTCAGCCTCCTGCACTTCACAACCCGCGACTCCACAGAGCCTTATCTCCTCGCAGCCATCTACACCTCGCAGTTACTCCCAGCCTCCCACGCCGCATTCGCTTTCCACTTCAGGTCATGCTCCTCAATCCTTAACTCCTCAATCCATGACTCCGCAGACCTTGACTCCCCAAGGACAACAGCCATCTCAGTCTTCGATCGGCAGTACCAACGGTCAAGAACATCGATCAGCAACTTCCAGTCAGATGTCCTCGAACGAAACTTCTCCCCCATACCAATCTTCCAATTACACTCCCGTTTCGGAAGCGCCTAAAAAGCAGGTTTCTAATACGAGGCTTGAAGGCTATCAGCCGCATCCTCATACGTTGCACTCCAACTCGAGGGTCCCATTGAACAGCTATAGTGCTTCGTCTGTTATAACTACAATGGCGAGTGGACACACAGTCAGTAGCAATACCATTACATCGGTTCTTGCAGGAAGGGCGAATACTGCGACCGTATCTGTAAACACGCCATCGGGTATTCCAAATTCAGCTATACCAAACATTCACTCGAGTAAGACACGACATCAGGGTCAACAGTCTGCATCTACGAACCTGCCATCGTCTTCGGCGGCTATGCATCATCAGAACTCCGTCCCGATTGTGCACAGTCAACCGCCTTCGATGTCTATTTCTAAATCACCCTTGGAGATGGTCCAGAGTGTCGTTAGTAGTATTCAAGTTCCTCAAGTGAGTGCCGCCTCATTTCACCAACAACATCAACAGCATCATCAGCATCAACAGAATCATCACAATCAACAGCATCATCACAATCAACAGCAACATCAACATCACAATCAACAGCATCATCACAATCAACAGTCCAATGTCCAAGTTCACAACGTACTAACTTCCGGAGGGATATTAAAACACTCATCTGGTTCGAGTTTACCGCCAGGTCACATTCTAGTTTCTAGTGGTGGACAACTCATCATGGCTAGCAATGGTTCTGGAATTGGAGGCGTCATGGCACCGCCACCTCCGAAGATAATCTCAAACGCCAGTTCCATGCCTCCTTTGTCAGTTTCGCCGATGGTAACCAACGTCACTGGAACCGTTAGTCAAGTCATTCCAGCAGTAGGTGTTGCACAACAAGTCCTCGGGCAACCAACCGTACTCGTAAACACCACAATTCAAACACCCGTACTCATTCAACCTGGTGTTATGACTATGGACGGCATCAGTCAAAACGTCCAGATTCCACACCTCGCAGTCGCTACTGGAAACGTGTTACAAAATGCTCAGTCGATCTTAGATGCCAACCAGGACGTGGCAAGGAATCAGAACATTGTTAATCGACAACCTGGTCTGCTCTCTCCAGAGTCCGGGATGAGTAAGAAGAAGGCCTACAAGAAGAGAAAGGGCAACTCGCAGACTGTGGCGTCGATGCTACACATCGCTTCCTCGCAGCAGAATTCGGGTATGCTTATGCAATCGCAATCGAACTTCGCGCAGCAGAACTTCCAGGCTCAGAGTTTAGGAGGACCAATGCTGCAGGCACTGACTATCGTACCTGGGAAAGGCGGAGCTCCTGCGCAGCTAGTCATGAACGGACAGACGGGCGCGACTTCGCAGTTCAACACGCAACAGATCATCACAAATCCTCAAACGCATCAGCAGATTAATTTGCTGCAACCCGTTAATTTACTCAATGGCACCACCGGTATGGTGCAAAACTTCCCGACTATTCAACAGTTCATAGTTCCAGGTCTCGGGAGTATGGTGATGTCGGCTGATGGAACCGCAACCTTGTTGCAAGACACGGGTAACATGGGAATGCAGTTGCAGATTCAGAATGTGAATGGGCAGAATGTCTTGACCCCAGTGCAAAGTCACGGTGGGATATTCAGTCCGAATCAAAGTATCCTTGCTGCTGGTCCAGCGGGAATGGTGATTAGGGCGCCACAGACAACAGGCGGGAAAATCATTCAACAACACAGTCCCGGTGCGCAGTTTCTTTCTCCGAACAGTGGGCAGTTCCTGGTGAACGGCACCACCTCCTTCAATAATCAGCTAAGTCCGATCCTCGCGAACGTGAGTCCCAATCAACAGGTGACATTCAACACCACTCAAGTGCGTCCGCAGAATATTCAAGGACAACAGAAGTTCATTCAGATGAACGGGCAGACGCTGATGGTACCTTGTGGGACAACGCAGAACATCGCTGTTTCTTCCTCACCGAACCAGCAGAACACAACCTTCGTGCAGCAGAATACAACGATTGTGCAACAGCAGACGACAATGGTTTCTAATAATCAGATTCCTAACTTTCAGTCCACAGGCACGAACAACGGACCGGGAGTCGATCAGATGAACCTGGATCATAATCAGTCTTACATTTTGAGTGCTGGAATGATTCAGGGAAAGTCGCCTTCACCGAAAAGTACTGTCAATTCTCCATCATCAGATCAAGGAATCGACCAACAGCAGCAGTTTGTCCTTGCCAGTAGTAGTACGACAGTTTTAGAGAAGTCAGCACAGCAGGGACAACTTTGTCCACTCATGGCGAGGCATTCGGTCTCTACACAGACTGCAGGAAATCAGGCGAATGTTGCACAGTCAGCGTTGATGAGGCAGGGATCGCCACCGGATACAACAACACATAGTCCGGGGAATAGTCAAAGATCCAATAGTCCGGCTGTGGACACTACAACTCACGGAGCTGCTTCACCTGCACCACCGATTACCACCAGACATCAGTCTTATTCCACGGTAAAATTGTTGTTTTTAAGGGTTTTTTTTGGGGGGGGGGGAGGTAAGGTATCAGTGATGGGTTCTTTTAGTTATTGGGACACAGTGATTGATGGTTCTAATAAAATTTATTTTGCAGCCGATGGTACATTGTGTATCCAGCAGCGAACCGGATTCTGGCGACGGGGCGATGATGACCGACGATTGGCGGATTCAGGGCTCGGCGACGAAAGAAATTAGGCTAAGTCAACCAGCACATCACAGAAAGGCTTATGTTGAATCGACAGTTACGACTGGGATTCAGGTTGGTACCCATGTAGAACAGGGCACCCATCAACTAACTCTCATAGATATGCACCAGCCAGCTGATACGACACACCCTGAAAACACATACGTTGACTCACAAGAGCATATGGACACATCATCACCAATTCATTCCACTTATTCAGACACAATGGACCATTTACCTACGGAGGAACAACTAAATTTGAGTAAAGAAATCGGTGATATCTCGTTGGAGATCGGTGATAGTTCGATACCACTAGGGCAGAATCATTATCAACCTATCCTTTATAGTAATCACCAGTACGTTCCCGAGTTGTACCGACAGCAAACCTTATTGTCAGACCATGAATATTTTAACGCGCCTAGTCAACCTGAGAATTTTATCGGTCTCGAGGAAATGACAAGTGATCCACTTGATCTACAAGTTGACTTAAATTCGGATGATAATACCCAACAAAAGGTATTGGAAGCTCAAAGCTACGATGTTCCTTATTTTCCCGAGCACGGGGTTAACCAAAAAGTCCTGAGTTTGGGGATAGCAACGCCGGAACTCTATCCCCATCTTTATAATTATCGGTCTGACTCTAACGATATTGCTGTCGTTGATTATCAGTCTGATAATTTAAATTCTTATATTTACAATAACATTGCCTACGTCGATCAGCGCGATGACTACGAAGAAAGCGACTCTTCTTCTGAAGAATAGCGTTCGAACGTTCTCTTCGATTGGGCAAACTCACATTTACCAAATTATGAGTCCAGTGACGCCTGCATTTAATCCCAGTTTCAAATAACGCTGCGATAAAAGCCCCATGTTTTTTCACGTGTTAATATTAAGTTTGTAATTAATTTGTATTTATAATTATTCGTATTTCACGTTGAAAGCGTGAAAGATATTATTAATCGTAATTATTATCATTATTATTTAAACGTATACATTGCAATAAATGTAACTCGTATCGACTAGTGTGTTAGACGGTGAATTCGAAATTTAATTATGACGAGAAAATAAATTCTTTGCTGAAGATTATCCTTCTGATAATAATTCTTGATGATCGAACTAAATCCTTGCAACGAGCATGTGTAATCAGAGTTTGAGAACTGTTGAGTCCTTTGAAATTTCGAGTTGCATGCGATACGTGATAAATTTGATGCCTCGATAAAAGACGTTGGAGACTTGACCGGAGATCAATTAAATATTTTTAATCATAAAGATTGCAGACAATATTATCTTGATCAATGAAGTTGTCTGCCTCATGTCCTACAAATTATACCAAATTTCGATGTGTCCAGATGACAAGGCGCTGTCTCGGGTGACGCTGCGATTGGGAATGGTGTTTGACCATTTCGCCATCTTGTGTCAAAATTAGTACTAGAAAGAGTAGGTAGGATTTTAAAGATGCTTTTTAATTTTTGCATAAAGTGTTTTTAATATTGTTTTCTGGCATTTGAAAAAAAAATATATTAAAAATAAGTCTTTATCCAGATTATGCAAAGAATATGAGTAATAGACGATTGGAATTGAAATACGAATTCTAACCTAACGTTTAGGTCAGATTTTTTAGATAGT
>UWNZ010032980.1:940-11008 GCA_900474215.1 Andricus inflator
GCGCAAAGCGCGCGATGAGAATGTGTCCGCGAATCGGGCAGATTTTTTATTTCCGTTTTATCAAAGTTAAGAAAAACAGAAAAAAAACTGTAAATTATATTATTTTAAGCTTTTTGGTAATAATTAAATGATTACCCGCGAATTCTCAAAAATTCAGATTTTTTTTCAAAATGTGGTATTTTCCGAAAAAACGTAGGTATTCGAAATTTTCGTCTTTTACTCAAAGTGGGAATTCTTGCTCTCCCAACTAATCTCAAACGAAAGATACAAAAAATGTTGGGATAAAAGTTTACACCTCCACAAATTTTCTGCAAAAAATATCAATTTCTCTTTTGTGGTATTTAGCATCGTTTACGAGAAAAAAAAATTTCTGGACTCAAAAATGGTTAAGCCACCATAAAACTGATAGGATCCCTTTCTCATATAAGCAGAAACTATAAACATATATGAGAAAAAGAAAAAAGGTGGGGCTTTCCAGAAAATCTTCCTTATTTTTGTCATCGAATTGTAAAACCATGAAAAGTAGACTATCAGGAAAATATCATCTTTTTATTTATCTCAATGTTTATAGAAAATTTCTGCTAATATGAAAAGAGTTATTTTTGTTAAAAGTTTTTGGATGTGTAAACTTTTACCTGAAAATTTTTTTGTACCTTTCGTTGTTTTTGAGAAAAATGCGTAAATTCGATTTTTCACAAATGACTTTTTTCAATGTGGTACAGTAGTTTAAGAAAAACGAAACTCAAGGCATATGTGTTACACATTATCATACAAGTCTAAAGAAAAATCAAAATTTTAAAACGTGGTGTTCTTGAGCAGATCCATTTTTAAGAATCTAATAAAAACAGCAACTATTTTTTTAGTTTTTAATTTTTTAAATCTCTGTAAAGATCAACTTTAAAGAGCAAGAATTCTTACGTCGAATAAAGGAAACAAATTTAAAAAAAGGTCATCCATTTTTTTAGAATTGGCAGGTGATCTTCAAATTATTCTAACAAATTAGAAAATAAATTCGTGGTCAAACAGTGAAATACGTGTACCTTTATTTTCACTCTAGAATGATATATCCAAATAAAAAATCATTCGAACACCATGACCTACACTTTTCTTGAAATTTTGCCTGATTTGAATTGGAATTGATCTTTAGGATTTGAGTAGATTTCAATGTAAAATTTTTTGTCTTACCACATCGTTGAGAATCTTAAAGCGTAATAGTGTTAGGTAGAAACTCACCTGAAACATAAAATGAAATAATTTAGTAAATATGTGCTTCATGATTAAAATTGCATTGAAGTACAATAGAACTACTTTCTAATTGAAAACTCACAATTTTAGTTGAAAAAATAAAATTACTGACAATGGATTTGATAACTTGCTTTAACAGGGTATCAGCAAAATTTCATTATTAAAATTCCCTGACTTTTCCCTCATTTTTCCGGAATAATTTTTAAATTTTCCCTGACCATTAATATTTAATGGACAAAATTCTAATCTTGTAACATTTTTAATATAGAATCTTCTATGCATGGAATAGAAACCCAAAAAGTGACTAAAGGTATGTGATGTGACTAATATTCTTTAGAATTGAAAAGAATTCGATTCATGAGACTTTAAGACAATTCAAGTTAAATTCTAAGAATTCGAATGAATTAGAAAAACTGAAAATCCAAAAACTCCCATTGATTTCACTAAAATTGGAAGGAATTTCGAAGAGTTTAAGGAAAATGAGAACTAGTCGATGAGATGTACAACAATTCAAGGTGAATTAGAAAAAATTCAAGCGAATTGAAAGCAATAAAAAATACGCAGAAATGCATTGAGTTCAGTAAGTTTGAAATGAGTTTAAAAAAATTCAAGGCAATTCAAAAGAATTTGATGAAATTCCTTAGAGTGCAAGGTTTGTTTAAAAGACTTCAAGGTGAGTCAAACAAAAACTAAAAAAAATCCATTAAATTGAGTAGGATTGAGTGAATTTCGAAGAATTCAAATGAATTAAGAAATTCAAGAGAATTCAAAAGGATGAAAGAGAATTCAGGATAAATTAATAAGAATTCAGTGTACATTCCACATGAATTCAAATAAATTATAAAAAATATGAGAAAATCTCTTCAAATCTTTGAAACCCTACAAAATCCCTCATCTCTTGTGAATAAATTCTTTCAAATCCTCTAAAATACTATAAAACTCCGTGAAATTACATGAAATGCGACGGTATTTCCTGAAATCCTGGAAAATTTTTTAAAATACTTTGAGAGCTTTAAAAATCCCTTAAAATCGTTGAAATCTTCGATAATGTCATAAAATCCCTTAGAATCTTTTAAAATAGCCTAAAACCTTATAGTTTGCATTAAATCATTCAATATCTTCCGTGATTCTGGGAAATTCTTTAAAACCCCATGAAAATTTTTTAATTACTAGAAAATGCCTTAAAATTTTCTCCCTCGAACCGCTTTAAAGTTCTTGAAAATTCCTTGGAAGTTTTAAAAATACCCTAAAATCTTTTAACATATTTGGAATACCTTCAAACTATTGAGATCGTTTAAAAATCCCTTGGAATCGTTTAAAATATCCTCAGATATTGCAAATCCTTTAACATTTTTCGAAATCTTTTGAAACTTATAAAGCTCTCGAAAATTGATTGGGATTTTTAAAAATACTTTTGAAATACTTTGAAATCCCTTCAAATTATTGAAACCTATTAAGAACTTCCAGGAATCATTTAAATTACTCTACAAGATTTCAAAATAATTTAAGAAAATTCAGAAATAGCTAGTATAGACTTGAATTCAATAGCGATTAACCCATGGGTTAATTTATTGAAAGAAAAGTGACTACAGTGATCTTTTCATTTAAAAAAGTGACTATAGTGACTTTATCTTAAAAAAAGTACTAAAAAGTGATTTAAGAAAGAAAATGGACTATAAGTGACTGTGTGGCAGCCCTGATTGTTCTTGACTTTTGCAATTTTTTTAAACCCCTGACTTTCCCGTGAATTTTCTTGACCAAAAGAACTCCTTGACTTTTACCTGATTTTCAAGTTTTTCCTGGCCTACGGCCACTCTGGTTAAATACCCTAAAAAAATTATTTAAACAAAGGTCTCTATAAAAAGATTAAATTCTAAAACCTGGAATACTGTTGCCAGAAAATTACGAAAGGTTCACTTTTCAGCTAAAATGCTATACCATTAAGCCATTTCCCTTTCGGGGTAAGCGGGACACTACCCGATACGGGTAGTGTGTTTTTAAGGTGAATAGTTTCTTGTAGTAAATAACTACAAGTGTGGGCTCACCACACCCAGCTAAAATGAATTGCTTGAATATTTGAAAAAGGTTTAATTGAAACTTGGTTAAAAAAAAATTTGTAAAAGAAATGGTCTAAAGTTTGAAAAAAAACTAAGAAAGGCAAAAAATATTCTTCTCCAATTTAAAACATGTTGTCTCAGCACGATGGGTGGCGTAAGTCGAAGGAATGGGGACGGGTAAAAAGAACATTGGTGAACGTGAAACTTTTTTCTTCGTGGTCTGAACCTTGGGGTATTTTACGAACGCGGGATGTCGCGTAGAACTCTGTAAGATGTAGAGGGGGACGGGATGAGGGCCGAAATAAAGGGGGGGGGGTGAAAAAAGAAAAGTTTACGGCATGTCGCTCGCTACACGTGTCCTACATGACAAACCTCCCTCGCTGTGCCCTTTTTCGTTTTTTTTCGCCCTCATTCTCCTTCCTTTAGGTTTCCTCTCGCTCCGCGACCTCCGCCAACTGTGTGCATTCCTGCTGTCGAAGCTGGAACGGTAAATCGCAAAGGGTAACCCGAAGTGGGCGGTAAGTACCCGGGTGGAATTGAGATCGATATTTACCCTATTGTGCTGACACATACTATATTAGGTAGCGGACTTTGAGTCGACCACACTTGTGATAGCAACCTTCTGGAATTAATTGCTCCATAGGCCTCCATAGTCATTTTTCAAAAGCAATGTTCCACTTGTTTGCTTTCAGTTTAGAGTCAATTTTATGGTTCAAACTAAGGAATCAGAATATCGTGGTCCAACAATGCATGGCAAATTTTTTTCCACTCTAGAGGATAAGGCTCCCCCTTATTTATTTGTGAGGCTTCCAGAAAAAGAAGTTGCATTTTTTTCTTCAAATTCTTCATATGTTAAGACGTGCTCTCCGGCCTTTGCAATTAATATAAGGTTTTAAATGGGAAAAAGCTCAGTTTACGGAAAAATGAGAAAAACAACTACTTGTTATTAACATTTTGGAAATTGAATTTCAGATTCTGCTTGAGAAATGTTCAAGGAATAACGTCCACACCATAGTTTTCAAATTTGACGCCCTAATCCCTTTGAATTGTGATCGGAAAATGCCCTGAAAAATGCAAAATATCATTTTCTTGTAAAAATTCATGATAAAGATGAGATTCTTTGTAATTATCTAAACATGCATTTTTCTATTCTATAAGTGACGGATTTCCAAGTATTTACGGACGAATTTTAAGTTGTTTGAACAATTATTTAAAAATTTTCCATTAAATCATGACAATGTATTTATTTTTAGGACTGATGACGCAGCAAGTGAATTTTAAGATTAATATTTTTCGTTAAGGCATTTTTCAATTTATTAAACAATTCACATTTGTTTCCATTTTTATTTTCATTCTAAATCATAAAAATTCCATAGTTTCTAGAATCAATTGACACATTCAAAGAATTTTAGGAGTAATATTTTGTATTGAAATTTTTTGCAATACATAATATTACATATTATTATACATATTATTTCCAATTCCTTAAACAACTCCTATTTCTTTAAATTTTGTCTCCCCAAATCATGAACATTTTATCTTTTCTTGAATTTTTTATTGGGAAGGTGAAGAAAATTCTAGTTTTTTAAATCTCTTTACACCTTGACGCTCATTATAAGGAAGTTATGCCTCAATTCTTCAAAAAATTATTATTTGCTTAAACAGTTTTTTATTATAATATGAATACACAAATTAAGTATCTCATTAATCCTACAAGGATAAAGGAACTATTCATAACATAATGAAACAAATTGTTCAAGCAAATAATAATTATTTGAACAATTTAGCTATAACTTCTGAAAGAAACAATATCTTAATAATGACCGACATAGTACAAGATAATTTAAAAAACTAGAATTGCCAACACCTTTCCCGTGACAAGATAGAAGTAAATGACAATTAACGGTTAACTAAAAAATTTAACAATGTATTAAATAAAAAATGTTATTGCTAACATCCATTAAGTATGTAATTAGTTCAAGAAAATCCGAATTTTTCATGATTTAGCCTGGAGAAAATTCAAACAAATAGAAATTGTTCAAACAATTACAAAATGTGTTTCACAACAAATATTCCTCCTAAAATTAATTGTGTCATTAGATCCTGAAAAAAACGAACTTTCAATGATTTTGTAGGAAAACAAAAATTGAAGCAAATATAAATTGTTTAAGCAATTTAAAAATAGTTTAATAACAAAATATTATTTTCAACATTCACTTCCTGTTTCATTAATTCCAAAAAATACTGACTTTATATTATTTCCAGGAGAAATAAAAAATTCTTAACGAACAATAATTGTTTAAATGATTTAAAATGTGCTAAAAAATACTTGCAAAGATCTCACTCATCGAATGCAAAAAATGCATGCCGAAAAAAATCAAGAAAAGCCCGTCTCTAGCATTAATTTTAAATAAAGCTGCTATTTTGCATTTTCTGGGCACCTTTGTGGCACAGTGAAAGGTGGTTAGGGAGTCAAATTGAAACATTATGGGATAAAAAAGCTTTCTTGAATATTTCTTAAGAAGTGACTAAAATTCAATTTACGAAAAGTTAACAAAAAGTATTTTTTCCCATTTTTCCGAAAACTGAGCTTTTTTCATTTAAAATCCCATGTTAATGTAAAACCGGGCCCTTCCGGGAACTTCACAAAATAGGAGAGAACCTTGCTTTCTATCTAAAAAAAGTTTTTTTGAACCACTCTGGTATCGCAGGGATCACAGCGCAAATCAATCATAGGGTAATATTTTCACGAAAAAGGGAAAAAATAGAGTAAAGATTAAACACTTTTTTTATACGTAGAAAGGAATAAACAATCTTTTCATAAAAAATGTTATATTTTTAAACAATTTCAAATCATTGTCAAATTATTTCTGCCATTAAAGAATTTATTTTATAAAATTGGGTATGCTTAGGCTGTTGGAAATCCATTCACGGTGATACAAAAAATGCGCTAAAAAATAAAATTGGTTAAATAAACAGCTTTTATATGTTTAAAATCGTTCTCATAATCAAGAATACTTTTCCTTTTAAAAAACACCATAATTAATAATTAAGTCGTGGTATTTATAAGTTTAATTAAATATTTTTTTCCGAGATTTGTCATTTCGTTCTTACTGTAATTAATACTTTGAATGTTTTGAAATCTCACTTTTCAATGCTCTTAAACTAAAATTAAAAACAGTTTAAGTTTTAGCGCCTAAAATATTTTACGTATCAAAGATATGTCATTTGTATAGCTTCAGCGTAAAAATATTTATGCTTTAAAGCTTTATTTCATTCCTAAATAGTTTAGTTGGAAATTGGTCAAATAAACCTTTGTAAATTTTTTATTGATAAGATTTAAAAATAAAATTTGAGTCTGCAACATACTCCTATTCAGATTTAAAATTAAAGTTGCTCAATTTTGAATGTTTGACTTTAGAATATTTAACTTTGCAGTTGATAAACTTGGAATATTCCATTTTTTAATTATTTAACTTTTTACACTTCAATTTAAAAGTGTTGAGTTTTTACTACTTCCTCTTAAAATTACTATATATTTCTTAACTATTTCAATTTTAAATGTTTCAACTACAAGTTTTTTATAGGAGTGTTTTTTCCTAATGGACTACAGTTTTCAGCACTTGAGACTTGTTGCACTAATATAGTTATATTTGTGTTACAATATATTGTGTTTCATTTTGTACTTTATTTATTTATAAATCAGCTATTCAGGTGCTCCCATATACAAAAATACTGACGCATTTCATTATTTTAATTGATTTGCTCTATATTATAGCTCTAACAAAAAATTTAATTTCAATAAGAAAAACTAATTATAGAGGAAAAGGGGAAATTTAACAAAAGGGGAAAAGCAGAGGAAGAGGGGAAAGATTAAAATCCCCAGTATCTTGTCAAAGTGATCCAAAATTATAACGCTCTGATATTTGTCATTTTTAAATATTATTTCGATTAGTAAAAAGAAAAAGTGCAAGGTTTCCAATGCAGTTATTATAGATTGAAGTAATTATAATTTGAAGAATGAGGTAGGACTATTTTCAAGTATTCGAATAATTTTCAACATTTGTATATGTACGACGGTCCCCATCCGTAATAACCAAGTCAAGCGCTGTTTAACTTCGGTGGTCGAACGAGAAGTCTTAAACAATTTCACATGTCAGCTTGGACACATGATAAAAAATATGATAATATTTTGTACATTCAAATAATTAAAACCTGCGAATTTATTTGTAAACGGCAGTACTTAAAATTTGCATTTCGGAGGCTTCAGATTCAGAAAGGATTTCGAAATAAATAAAATAATTTTAAATTAAAAAATTTATAAATAATTCATAAATCAGGCAATTATTAAATTACTTGAGTGTGAAATAAAACAATTTTTTTATTTTAAATTGAAAGCCTTGGTAGTCCATTATGTAATTTTAAATCGTTTGAAATTGAAGAATGCCAAACAGAAATATCCTTATTAGTTGCGTAATTTTCATTTGGAAGGATTGATGTAAAAGTTATTTGTAATTAAACAATTTGAATTTAAATTCAAAGCATTAATTAAAAAGTTAATTTTAATTTTAGTTAATTTAATTAAAGCGTAATTAAAAATTACGTCAATTAAAGCGTAATTAAACAACGTTGAATTTGAAGTGCGCGTCATTGTACAATATACAATTTGTAACCAGGAATATTACAATTTTTAAATTTTACACGTTTAAACATTTTAATAATTAAATTCAAATAAATGGGACACTTTCAATACAATAATACAATTTTAACTTCACGTCCTTCAAAATCATGAAATTAAACATTTTAATGCATTTTTATGTGCAATATTTTATGAACGTTTTCAATCTTAACTTTATAATTTTAAAGCAAAATAAGTGAACAAATTCTTTAAAAAAATAGATAAAGTGAAAAACAGTATTTTAGAAACCTGAGTTTAAAAAGGGCATGCACGTGCAAAAAGTCGACCAATAGGCACTTAAGAGTCTTAAAAGAAACATTTCTTTCAGAATATTTTTAAATTTGTAACTTGATGTAACAAATACATACAACAGTTAAAAATTAAAATTTTTGAATCCAGGCCACAGAATTTAATATTTTAATTTTGAGGCTTTAAAAAGTAAAAGATTATAGAATCAAGTGCCCAACTTTCATTTATATTAATATTTGAAAATCTATGAAATTGAACTTTTTCAACTCAGAGCATTCAAAATTGAAGGATTTATAATTTCAAGTACCTAAAGCTGTATAAATTTAAACTTGTAATCAAACCAATGTTAAAGAATTAAAAAATTTGTAGTCATTTCGAAGGAGATATTAAAAATCATTGCACTGTGTTTCAAAAAGATATCCCCATATTCCCAATATAGGCAATCTACTTGACTATTAATTATATAGAACTTTTAAAATTTCAGTCCCATAGAAAAATTGTCATTACGATAATTTGTAGAACTCGTTGGCATCAACTAAAAATCATAACTATATCTTATGGGTCTCTTAAAACAAAATTTGTAATTTTGAAAATGGTCTGACTTTTAGAGTATTTTGATCCAATGAAACTCCATTTTGAAAAATCTCATGTTCCAAGCATGCCCGAATGGGTCCCAGTTTGCATTTAAAATTCGACTCAAGTAACTGGACATCACTGCTTTGGAACAGTTTTAATTTTGCGCCACATAAAAATTTCGAATATCGGAATAAGTAATTCAGAATAGATAATTTAATATACATATACTTATTCGAAATTTAAATATCTCACTATTGATTCATTTAAAATTAGATGTCTGCAAAATCGAAAGTAGGCTTTCGAATTCGTAGTTCAAAAACATGAAAAATGAAAAATTGAGAAATTAATTTTTTAAATTCGAGATTTAAATATCTTTAAAATGTTCCGAATTATGCAGAATACTACCATCGGAAGTCAAAAACCATCCTCTATAAAGGGTTGGAAATTCATAATGTTCTTTTTTCATACACTTCAGATATTTTTGGCCTTTAATGATTAAGGATTACCTTTATAAAATTAAAATGTGTGCCAGTGATAGAAAGTTATTTTAAAATTTGAAAAAACTACCCCTGAGAATGATATTTTGCTTCTTCCACAGTTCTTCACATAATTTCTCACAAGAAAAGTACGAGGATGACTTCAGAAATATTGTTTGAATATTTTATAGTTTTTTCTAGTAATTTAAAGACAAGTTTGGTTTCGGCTTTGGGTCTTTAAATAACCCTTAATAAAAAATTCAAGGTGTGCTTTTTTCATTTTCAAAGTTTATTTTGTTAAATAAAATTTTTTCTGATTCGAACTTGTGGTGTAGATTTTTTGAAAAACCTAATCATCTGAAGAGTTGTGTCTAAGAATATAACTTTCTATTCATTGCAGAGAGTAGATATTGACTTCTAAGGGTAATACCCTAGTTTGCATGAGGTGATATTACTTTTTAGTAGGTCTCGCTCTTATTAATTTTAATCATTCAAGGCCGAACATATCTAAGGTATATTAAAACTACATTACAAATCTTCAACCCCTGTAGAGGGTGTTTTTTTTTACTTTTATGGATATTATTCTCAATAAAATTAGGGTAAAATTATTCGCAGTAATGCCAGGCGGAAAAATTATATCTAGTTTATACATAGTGTGAAATATTATATATAATTTTCATTTGTTTTATACTAAAATTGTATAAAACAAATGGAAATTATATAGGGTAAATGTAGCGGTGGTCGGACAACGATTCTAAGGTCGAACACCACTTTCAGAAGGCCATAA
>UWNZ010033121.1:0-11954 GCA_900474215.1 Andricus inflator
TTTCAAACAAAGAAGACGAATTTTCCACAAAACAGTAAAAATTTTTTGACCGAAAATATGAATTTTCAATTATAAAGTTAATTTTCAATCAAATAGTTGACTTTTCTACCGAATTTTTGAACTTTCAAGCTAAAAAGACGAATTTTCTACAATGCAGTTGAATTTTCGACCCGAAAAGATTTCCAACAAAAAAGTTAGTTTTCAAGAAAATTGTGTAATTTTCTACCAAAATAATAGAATCTTAAACCCAAAAAGACGAGTTTTCAAATAAACATTTGAATTTCTAACCAAAAAGGAGGACTTTTGAGCAAGATTGTTGAATTTTCAAAAAAATAATTAACTTTTCATCCAAGTAATGTCATTTTTAACCAAAAAAGACGATTTAGCGACAAAAAATATTATAGCTGATATTTCAACTTAAAAATATTTTTATTTTAAATAAAAAACAGCTGAATTCAACTAAAAAAGACGACCTTTCAACAAAATAGGTACATTTCTAACCAAGGAGATGAATTTTCAACTAAAATGGTGAATCTTGAACCAAAAAAATGAATTTTTAACAAAATAGTTCAATTTCGAACCAAGTCCTTGAATTTTTCACCAATAAGGGCGAATTATTATCAAGAATGTAGTTGATATTTCATCCAAAAAGTATTTTAATTTTATGTTAAAAACAGTTGAATTCATCCAAAAGAAGACAAACCAAAAGTGATCAAATTTGTACCAAAAGAGATTAATTGTCGAACCAAAAAGACCAAGTTTCAACAATGTTGTTAAATTTTCAAGCCAAAAAGGCAGATTTTTTACAAAGCAGTTGAGTAATCAAATAAAAACAAAGTCGATTTTTTAAATAGCCAGTTTTGTGTTTTTTCAAATTATTTCTTTCTAGCTTGCTTGGAAAAATACATTTTAAATAGTTCAAAGATGAGCATTTTTTAATTCTTTTATTTATCTTTTTCCAATCTTTGATCTTCTTGAATTTTTTTCTTATGTATTTTCGTCAGTAGATAGTGCTGAAGTGTTCGACAGATTTTTCAAATCTAGAAAAAAAAAAATTGACACAAAAATGACTATAAAACTTGCTGAGGAAAATGCGCTACTGCTAGGGGTCACCTTCATTCAATTTTCATAAAAAATCCCCTTTTTTCGGAAAAATCCCCTTTTCCACTTAAAATTCAACTACTAAACCGCTTTGATCCACGTTGTTTGCTTTCGTAACATCTTGTTAGAGAATTTCAGAGCAATATTGAAGTAACAAAACTCGGCCAAATATGTTTAAGTTTTCCAGGATGTATTCAAGACATAGGAATTGCTATGGCAATTTGATAGATTGCTTCGAATTAAAAAAAAGTTGGTGCAAATTATAATTTTTTTGAAAATGTACAAAAAGTGATTTTTTTATTTTACTTAATTGCACATTGAAAAAAAAAAGAGTTAAACATACTGTACTTGTAATTTCTTCAGTTTGAATCAATGACTATATTCGCACGATCTAATCACCAAGCAATAACCATACAGATAACAAGGAAACAATGAATCGGGATTTTGAGATTCTTGTTACATGCTTTTTTTAAGATTGCAAAATATAAAATTATTTCTAAAACGATAACTTGTTTGCCATCAAGCACGTTTTCATTGTAAAAAAATTTCTGCTCCTTACAGATTTACTTTTTCTCTAAACTCGACCTGAGATACCGAAATGACGACTTTGGATCCCCAAATGAACACATACAAATCCTTTGTGAACACACTGGGCGAGCCCAACACAAAGGATGAAATAAAATTAAAGGCCGCTCAAGAATTATCCGAAAATCTAGACACAATTCTCGCATCGCCTCACTACCCAGCCTTTCTGGCTCAACTAATGAAAATTTGCCTTCATATCCTGCGAGATGGCCAGCCACAATTCATAGCTGAAAATCATTTGTACAAAGTTCGAAAAATAATCCTAGAAATACTACAGAGACTACCGAAAAATGAGTATTTTAAACCTTACGTCTCAGATAGTCTAAAAATTTTGTTAAAACTTTTGCAAACTGAAAACGAAGAGAATGTTGTAATCTCTATAAAAATCATCTTTGATCTTTACAAACAGTTCAAGCCACCTTTTCATCCAGAAATTCTACAGTGTTTGCATTTCATCAAATTAATTTATAATCAGCTACCGATTAACATGCCGAAAATGTTCAGAGTTAGACCACCCATAACTGTAGACAGTCTGCAGGATTTAAATGTTGAATCTCAACTTAAACAAATCTTCACAATAACGACGATTCAGACCACAAAGGCCTCTTCCGATGGGAATCTGGTTACGTACAATATCGTACCAAGATCAGCTCTTTCACTAAAATTCTTACAAGACTTTACACACATTATCGCTTTTTGGCTCCGTATGTACAGACAAAATGTTGAAAAAGTCTTGGTAGAAATTGTTCCTCTCGTTGCAAAGGCCATCATTCTTGAACCAAATTTACAGGACACAGATTCTACAGGTTTCAATAAGGAAGTGTTCTTAGACTTTGTATGGGCACGGATTAGATGTCTCACGTTTCTTGGTGCCGTTATGCAAATTTCTCCACATCTAGTTCGTCCACATAGCAACTTGATAATCAAAGGAATATTTCGGCTTTTCAATTCGTGCCCTAAGGAAGCATCAAATATTCGAAAGGAACTCTTGATTGGAATGAAGCATTTTATGGGAACCGATTTAAAGACGAAATTCATCCCTTACTTGGATATCTTGTTGGATGAGAAAATTCTATCAGGATCTGGATGGATAACACACGAAACTTTTAGGCCCACGGCGATCATCACAGTCGGAGATTATGCTCATCACGTTCGACACCAGCTTTCTTTTCCTGCTATCAAGAAGGTGGTCAATTTCTTTAGCAAACGTCTTCACGATCAAAGCTTGCCTTCTACTGTACAGATCTTTTCCTCCAGGGTGCTTTTCAACTTCATTGAATGTATCAAAGTCCAAGCAATGGCTGAAAACAATCAAGGGAGAGATCTTTTAGTTAAAATTTTGGAAGTTTATGTCCTTAAATTTGAAGCGATCGCGAAATTGATTTTACCCATTCTCGTGAATAAGTCAAAGTCAATTGCAGGATCTGAACCAAAACTCGAGAACTTCCAGAGGGGCAACTTGAAAACTGATGTGCAAACAATTATAGCAGAAAATAGGAATGTGATTAAGTATCTTGTTTTGGGAACAAAAAGTATCTCTTATAAACTTTGTGAGTACAAACAGGGAGATGCATCCTCGTCGAAACAATTTCATCCAAAGGATACTCTGCTCTTCATTAGAATGCTAAAGTGGTCTCTTCAGGCTTTAGATGTCTACAAGATTGATCGTCTTGAGCTCGCTCAAAGTCAGGGAGAGCTTCAAAAACTGAAACTCAAAGAGGAGAAGGAACTTCTGGATCATTTCTTTCCCATATTTACAGTGATGAATCCCCTGACATTCCGGGAGATATTCTCGACGATGATTGAGTACATGATGGACTGTACCTTTAAGAATAGGATTTTGGAGACAATAACTAATGGATTTCTCGTCAACCCAGTAATGTCCCCGATTTTCGGAGCGATCTTGAGTGAGTATCTCTTGGAAAGAATGGAGCACATGGCATTCAATAATGATAGGAGTGACTTTTACTTGCGATACTTTAAAATCGTCTTTGGAAGTGTTTCTTTTTCTCCAGTTTCAAGTGAGCACATGCTTTGTCCAAACCTGGAAAAAATCATCAGTAACTCCTTGAAATTTGCAACTACAGCAAAGGAACCACTGCGCTACTTCCTGCTCCTACGTGCGCTCTTCAGATCCATTTGTGGAGGATCTCATGACCTTCTCTATCAGAAGTTTCTCCCTCTTTTGCCGAAATTGCTAGAGGATTTGAACAGGTTTCAATCCGGACTTCACAAGCATCAGATGAAAGAATTGCTGATTGAACTTTGCCTCACTGTTCCTGTTAGGCTCAGCTCTCTTTTACCTTATCTCCCCAAACTGATAAATCCTATCGTCTCTGCCTTAAGTGGTAGCTCTGAAATAATGAGTCAAGCTTTAAGAACTTTGGAACTCTGTGTCGACAACCTTGAACCCGCCTTCTTCTATGCCCAGTTTCGCCCAGTAGTTGCAGATCTGATACAAAGCTTGTGGCGAATTGTACGAGATCCTTCGGATCAATCAGCTCAGGTTGCTTTTAGAATACTTGGGAAGCTGGCAGGAGAAAATAGGAAAGTCTTGATAGATTCGCAAAAGATAGAATACACTGACGATGCAACAAAAATTCCAGCGATCATCACCACCTATGAAAAATATTCAAGACCGATTGGTTTCTCTGTTGACAAAGTTGTCGAGACCGCCTGCAAGATTCTGAATTCCTCTGCCGATGTCTTCTACAAAAAGCAGGCTTCGGAGGTCATAAACTCTTATTTAGCAGCCTCCATCATGATTAATGATGATTCACAGACCTTACTCGGCTTCTTCAATCATGCAAGTTTCAAAGAAGGGGAAATAATTCGTCAGCAGGGTCCTTTTTGTATAAACGAAGTCTGTGTTGCTAGAAATGTTCACAAAACAGCACTAAGTGGACTATTTGTCTCTGTGCTCAACGCAGAACTGAAGACCTCAGTGCTTGGAAAGTTGATTTTCTATCTGAGGCACTACACAATGGTAGCAGTTGCTCAGCAAGCTGGACCTTTTCCCCTCGTAGGTCGACAAGCTTTCGCACGACAGGATCCTTTAGTTATCATCGACGCAATCAAGATCGTGATGGGTCATGAAAACAAGGAACTGAGCAAATTTGGACACCTCGCCTTGTTGCTTATTTTGGAGACTGCGACGACAATCCTTGGATCCAAAGAACGAGCGTGTCAGCTTCCTTTGATGGAATATCTTGCAGAGAAGATGACCTCCCTCTGCTACGAACGAGCCTGGTATACCAAACTTGGAGGCTGTGTGGCCATTAATTTCTTTTCGGAAAAGATGTCTCTCAAATGGATTCTTAACCATCTCATTAACTTTGTCAAAGCTCTTATTTTTGTCATAATGGATTTGAGCGAGGAAATTTCGAATGGAGCAATTGATATGGCCAAGACCAATTTGGAGGCACTACTTCGGGTCTGCGCTAATCCTGAGATTGAGGAAAGAAACCCAGAGATCCTGGAAACTCGGGATAAAAGTCTTCGAGAAGCAACTCGAGAACTGATGAGGCAAATAACATCTCCGCATTCCAATGTTCGAGAGGAAGCGATCGCATTACTTGGACTTCTTGCAGAAATACGAGGAGAAACCTTGATAAAGGTGATGGAACCACACAAGGATATTTTAGCTGACATGATACCACCAATAAAGCACCGATTAGTTGATCAACCAGTGAACACACAAATAGGACTTATGGAGGGAAACACCTTTTGCCTGAACATCAATCCTAGTTTGTTTAGTGTCAACTTGGAGATACCTGAGCATAAAATGTTCTACCAGGATCTCCTTTTTATTATAATGTTCCCGGATGATCGTTTGCTCAGAAAGCCTTGCTACAAATCTGTGACAGATTTCACTCCTCTGAAGAAATCTGCTATTCGAGCGTTCGCTTCGTATCAAAATCTTCCTAAATGTCGCGACGACATCTTCAAGGTTCTCTACACAGCTTTAGATAAACCAAATGAAATTCGAGAAACTGCTTTCGAGTGCATGAAGGAACTCAATTCTGTTTTTCCAGTGAAGAAGGAACTCGTCGATGCAAACGTGGAATCAATGATTGAAAGTTTTAAAGATCATCGGAACTTGAAGACAAATTCCTTGAAACGTTTGGTCTACATGTCAGAAATTTTCCCGTATGTTTTTAGCGGAATGCTCTGCGATCAAATGTTTCAACATTTAAAGGTATTCCTGGAAAATCTAGTTGAAGCGAAACAAGGAGTCTTAAAATCCGGTGAGACCGAGATGAATGTTGTGATGATTATTGAATTGCTGGAGAAGACACCCACAGCTTCTGCGAAATGGATCAGTCCGATTTGCAAGACAGTTTTAGGGGCGGAGAAAAAGTTGATGATTGAAGCGTCTAGTCCTTTTCGCGTTCCTGTGATGAGATTTTTATTGCGATATCCTTCAAACAGTATGGATTTCTTTTTGAGGGATAATATCCAGATCGAGTCTTGTGGTAGGTTTTTGGAATTCCTTTTAAAACATGAAGAAGGAAAACCGTTTAGGGATTGTATTCAAGAAGACCCAGGGCAATTGAGAGAACTTCTCTTTGAGTCTTGCCGATCTGACAGTAACCAGAGTCTGGGCGACAAGAGTGAGCGTCGTTATAGAGCAATAAAGATTCTATCCATTCTCAGTAAATTCGATGATCAATGGTTGCCTCTGCAGAATGATCTGGTCCTTATAATAAGACAAATTTGGGAGGACGATGACTATCAAACTTTGCACAGGAACCTCGATTATATCGACACTAGGCATTGGAAGGAACCGAAGCTCATCGCCAAGATACTGCTGCACTTCTTCCGTCAAAATTCCAACGACATTGATCTTCTCTTCCAACTTTTAAGGTCTTTCTCTGGCAGCTTTACAACAGATTTCGAGTTTTTGAAGGAGTTTTTACAAAATACTGTAGCTCAGGATTACACAGTCGAGTGGAAGAGAAACGTATTCTTCAAGTTTGTGGAGTACTTTCCGAAATACTTTATCTCACAGGAGTTAAAGGCTTCGATCTTGAAGTATATTCTTATACCTTGCTTCGCAGCCAGCTTTGAAAAAGGAGATGGTACCAAATTGATAGGAGGATCTCCGACACCCTACGAAGATAATCCAAACAACGTTGTCTCAGTTTTCATCAACCAAATCATCGCCATCGAGAACACCAGCAAATTTGAAGATTCTTTGAGGATTTACGTACTCCGATTTGCTTGCCTTTTAGTGGAGAAGGCCTCGCCACATATTCATGAAGTGACTAATAAGACTCAAAGTCAAAAAGTACGTCGGCTAATGTGTTTCGCTTGGCCTTGTCTTTCAACTGAGAAATGTGTCGATCCAGTGAGCAAGTACCATGGTCACTTACTGCTGAGCCACATCATCGCCAAGTTTAGTATTAGCGAGAAAATTGTTGTACAAGTGTTTTACAGCCTTTTAAAGGCTTTTGCTGTTGAAGCAAGACTTGTTGTGAGGGAGGCTTTTGAAGTTTTATTTCCGGCATTAGCACTTAGGATGAAAGAGGGAAGCACGGTGATGCATACAAAGAATGTCATCCTCGAGGACGGATACACATCAAACCATCTTTGTCACATCTTGACTACTATCGTGAGGAATTACAAGGCTTACTACCCAGAGAGACATCAACTTATTCACACCCTAGTCAACTCAATTTCCAAACTTGGCTCTGCTCTTTCGCTAGAACAAAGAACAATAGCTGTCGACATTTCGGAGACAATTATCAAATGGGAGTTGGACAGGGTCAAGAGCGAACCTGAAAATGTCGAGGCAGAAGGATCTGAGTCAGCGAAACGATTGTCGAATGAGATTCTGGTGGGTACAAAACGCTTTGCTATTCAAGGCGGGAACATCTCTCCAGTTCCAATCAAAATTGAAGCCGCTCCGAAAATTAAACTAGACACGGTGAATCGGATCGAATGTCATCATGCTAATGTGGTTCTCAATTTCCTTTTTCAACTATGCTGTGAGTTAAATCCCACCAGCCCACAACAAGCCAACCAGATAGATTTTCTTACAACGCGATCTGTTAATCTTTTAAAATTAGCTCTAAATCCAAAGATCTGGTTCCATCTCTGCAATTTTAAGATTTCTTGGCTTCAGAAAGTCTTTTCAAGCCTAGAGACACCTCAGCCGATTTATGAGCCCATATGCAAAGCCTTAGAACTGCTACTTACGTTGATCGGTTTGATGCAAAAAGAGCAGGTTCTCTCAATGTTTAGTGATTTAGAAAATGAATTGGGTGCTTGCGTCTCAAGTAGCAACATGAAAATCCAGAATCTCGTCTTTGCATTGTTCTCCAAATTGATGAAGATCTTCCCACCGGAACCTTTTTTTTCCACTATTGCTTGTCAGCACCAAGAACTGGATTCGCTTTACCGATCCATCGCAAAGCTCATACGAGATGGGCTCTCAAATTATGAAAAGGACGTAAACGCTACTTTTAGTTCCTTGTCCAATTCTCTTACGTTGTTAAATGCTTCATGCACAAGCAATCAGAGTTACATCGATGGATTGATGAATCTCTTTATGAAAGTTCTCCACAAAATAACAGTCATTCATACGAATTCCAGGCAAAATCAAATTGATAGTACGGGCAGCGATCTCTTGATCTTGTCACTTAATCTCTTGAAGAACAAAATTGGAGTGATGGAAGTGGAAGATAGGAAATTGTTTGTGAATACAATTCTTGTTGCTTTAATTGGTCGCTCACAGGATCTGAAAGTTATGAAAGCAATTGTCACCATTCTCGGGGAATGGATTAAGAACAAAGATCCTGTGATGATGAACCAGCATCCATGTTTGCGAGAAAAGTCACTCCTCCTCTTTAAGATGATGCAGAACGTCGAAGTCCGGTTTCCTAGCGATTTAGAACTTGTGACTCCGTTTTTGGATATTGTACTATTTATATATAAAGACGAGAGCCTCAATACAACAGAGCTGACCATGAGATTGCAACCGGCATTCCTAAGTGGTTTGCGCTCAATAGAACCCCAGATCAGAATCAAGTTTTTTGACGTGTTCAACGGATCTATGAAACATCAACTGCTCGATAGGCTTTTCTACATCGTTTGTAGTCAGGGTTGGGATATGATTGGCCGGCACTACTGGATTAAACAGTGCATTGAACTGCTGATGGTCACAGCGAATCCTACGTCTCAAATTCAGTTGACCGACGAGGATATTGTTCTGCCAAGTATCAAAAGTCTGATGAATTTGGCAGAGGAGCCAATTAATTGTATCATGGATACATTTGTAAATGAAGAACCCGAGAAGGAGGAAGAAGATTCGAAAGACATGGATTTAGATTTCAAATTGGACTCTGAAGGAAATATCGCTGGAGGATCGACGCTGACTGACTTGGTTACTAAACATTGTCAGTTTCTCGATAGGATAAAAAGTATTCGTACTCTCGAGTTCTTAACTGCAACAAGTCATCTATGTCACATGGACACAAACCTCGCAGAGCAAGTTTGGTTAGACACGTTCCCTAAACTTTGGGATATTTTGAATGAAGAGGATCAGTTCAATTTGACTGAAGAGGTGGTGCCATTCGTGTGTAGTGGTTCACACCTTATGCAGAAGGATTGTCAGCCGAGTGCAGTTGCTACCTTCCTTGAAGCTTTGTCTAGGTGCAATCCTCCAATCCCGATGAAACCAGCAATCATGAAGTACTTGGGAAAGTCCCACAATATTTGGCATCGCATGACCCTGTGTTTGGAACAAATGGTCTTGGAGTCCAAGCCGCAGGAATTTGATTGTTATGATTTTGAGCCAGTAGATAATCCAAATAATGAAATCCTTGACGCTCTTGGTGACATGTATTCTTTATTATCAGAAGATGACATGTGGTCCGGACTTTGGCAGAAGCATGCTCATTATAAAGAGACCAAGCAGGCTATTGCTCTTGAGCAACAGGGATTTTTCGAGCAAGCTCAAGCTGCTTATGACTTGGCGATGACAAAGTTTAAAACTGATTTTGTTACCAGCTCAGCTCCTGTCAATATACAAAAAGAAGTGCTTCTTTGGGAGGAGCGTTGGATTCGTTGTGCCAAGGAACTCTGTCAGTGGGATTTGCTTTCACAATACGGTAAGACGACCGCCTCGAAAGATCCTTTCCTAATTCTCGATAGTTCCTGGAGACTATCGGATTGGAACTTGATGCAAGAGTCGTTGGAGCAAGTAAAAAAGAAGGCACCCATGGAGATGAATTGGAAAATCAACCTTTATAAAGGTTTTCTAGCGATACATTGCATTGAAAGTCAGAATTTGTCTGGTGTTAAAAAATGCGTGGAGATGGCTTCAGCTTCGTGCATTCGTGAATGGAGAAGACTTCCTCACATAGTCAGCCAATGTCATCTACCAATTTTGCAAGCCTCGCAGAAAATAATTGAACTCCAGGAGGCCATGGAAGTCCAGCAAACATTACTTCTTGGAAAGGAGAAATCTTTTCTACCTCTAAAGTCGATCGTCAAGACCTGGAAAAATAGGTTTCCTTCAATCTCTGACGACCTTCTTCATTGGTCGAATATATTTGCCTGGAGAGAGCTACACTACAAATCAGTCATTAGTTTCTTCGACTCGCAGCCTGATGAGGCCAGAAATCTCTCGAAGCACTTTGTTCACGCCTGGGCTCAGACGAACAATATGTTCGGGAGGGTCGCCAGGAAACATAATCTCAGCAGCGTGTGTCTTGATTCCTTGACAAAAATTCATGGGGTCGAAAGTGTGACAATAGTGGACTGTTATCAGAAGATTAAGCAGCAGGTTAAATGTTATTTACAAATGGCTTCGATCAGAGGTAACAATGATTTAAAGAACGCGTTGAACTGCATCGAGTCTACTGAAATAGGATATTTTAAAAAGGGGATGAACTCGGAGTTGTTTGCACTAAAAGGGAAATTGTTTTCTCTGATGGGCGACTCTGATGAAGCCAACAAGGCATTTTCGGCTTCGGTTCAAATGAACGAAAACAGTGTCAAGGCTTGGGCTCTTTGGGGCGATTATCTGGAGCAAGTTTTCATTGGAGATCCAAGCCAGATTGCGATTGGAGTCTCGGCTATTACCTGCTTTCTGAAGGCTAGCAAACACCACAATGAATCAAAGTCAAGGAAATATATTGCAAAGGTCCTGTGGCTGCTCAATTATGATGATGAAAATAAATCGTTGCTTCAACAAGTCGACAAATCTGTCTGTGAGGTTCATCCAATTCACTGGCTGCCCTGGATCCCACAGATTTTGATGTGGTTAGTGCATGTTGAGGGAGAGGTGGTAGTAAATCTCTTGAACGTAGTGGGAAGGATGTATCCTCAGGCTGTATACTTTCCAATCAGGACACTTTACGTGACTTTAAAGGCTGGGAAAATTCAAGGTGTAGTTGAAAGTCAAGTTGGAAAGTTGCAGCAACAAGCAATAAGGATTGAAGCATCGAAGCCAATGGTGAGATGTTCGACAATTATGAAGAAGCTGAGGGAAATTCATCCTACGATCATCTCGAGTTTGGAAGCAATTGTTGATCAAGTGACGAGGCTTCGAGAACCATGGCACGGGGAAGTCTTGAGACACTTGAGACAAATCTTGACCAAGTGTTACGCTGTTGTCTTTGAGAATCAAGAAACTCTCAACACAACTGACGTGAGAATCACATCGCATATTCTCTACATCATTAAGAAACTTGTCGCCACGTTTGGTCTTGGAATGGAGAACATCTCTTCTCAAAACGAGAATCGCTCAGCGACGTCAGAGGCTTTGGCAAGGAGGATACAGGTCACTTGTCAGGATCCGGTTTTCCAAAAGATGAAGAGCGAATTTGCACAGGATTTCGATTTGACTAAAGAGCAAACAGCTCTTGTCTGTCATCTGATTCCAACTTTAAAAAAGTGGATCAAGATTCTGGAGGACAAGACCAAAATTTCACCTAGGTATATTTTTTAATTAAATCAAAAGAATCATTACTTTAAAGGTTGATTTACGAGTAATTTTATGACAATTTTGACGTCTTTCAGGTCGTTTCTACTTGAGGAAAAGTGCAGATTCCTGAGACATTTTAGTCTACAGACGGCGGATATCGTAATGCCTGGAGGTTATCTCTTACCGAAGGTGAAATATCAAAATGAATTAAATTTTTTTATTTATACAAGGCAAGCCACACCCTTTTGCGTACTATGCAGAATCCAATATTCTAAAAAGATATAGTGATGTACTGAGCTATCTTAAATGTCTCGAATTGGGATAAAGTAAAATA
>UWNZ010033450.1:859-12580 GCA_900474215.1 Andricus inflator
ATATGCGCAGCAGACGAAAAAAATTGACTGACATGCACAAAGACGCCGAAAATGAATAAAATTAAAGAAAAATCCCTATCATGACTAAAAAGAGGGACATTTGAATTATGGGAAGGACTTCGCAGAACAAGACGTAGTTTATCGACGCTCCCTAAATGGAAATACAGTGAAACTCTGAGACTAGGCCGGTTTTGGGGCTGCTGGTGATCGGGAACAAACTCAAACAACTTGACATGGGTCTCTCCTATTTTGTCTTTCTCCTGTCTCTCTCTCTCTCTCTGTTTTGGCACGCCTGAATGAGTACCGCAATCCTCGCGCAGCTTCAGTCTCCTATCCCCGCTGCGCGGCGTGAATTCTTGGAAGACCAATATCAGGGGGCCTAATGTCAGAACTTCACTATATGTGAAAAAGTTTCGAGAGGGGACGGGAAACCTAAAAGTCGAATGCCTAGGGGCGCATTTTTCCTTAATCCGGCACTGTTTAGAACTATGTATCTATTAACTAAGATAAGGTTACAGACACGGAAAACGTGCAAAATATTCAAGGCTGTATATGAATTAATTTGAATCGAGCTATGAGAAGGCAATTTCTCGAAAATTCTGAACAGGATATGTCACCTCCATTAAGATAACGGAATTGGGTCATGTACATCTAGTGCATCTAGTACATCAAGATCTAGTACATTAACACCAAGTACATCTTGTTCACCATTAATTTTGGAAACAATCGTATGAGTTACCGGATACTGTGAATATAGACCAAATTTACCAGCTACCCTACACGAAGTCCAATTGAAAAAATGGATATCCTTATTAGCAATATGTTCCTTGCATTCATGGTGTTGCCGTTTCTTGTTGGTGAGACTATATTTACTATAATTTAAATCATTATTTGAATGAAAAGCAATGCAACTCCACAGAATGTAAAAAAACACACAATAGTTATTTATTGATTCATTCAGATCAATTTTGTTAAAGTAAAAAAGTCTAATCTAATCCAATCTAGAAAAACGAATTTTCAACTAAATAGTTAAATTTTCAACAAAACAGATGTTTAAAAAATGAATCATTAACAAAAAGAATAAATGTTCCACTAAACACATTAATTATCTACCAAGAAAGAATGAATTTTCAACCAAGAAGATTAATTTTTTACCAAAAAAGAAGAAATTTCGACCAAAATGTTGAATTTTCAACTAAAGAAGATTAATTTTCAATAAAAGAATAAATATTTGCTTTCCCCTCTGTGTCATGATTTCTTGAAAATTCAACAAATTGGTAGAAAAAATTAACTATTTGGTCTTTTTAGACCTTTGATCTTTTTAGGTTTACCATTCAACTCTTTCGTTGAAAGCTGAACCACTTTCTTAAAAATTATTGATTTTTTTTTGGTTGCAAATTCATAATTTTAGTGGAAAGTTCATCTCTTTGGTTAAAAATTGAACTATTTTGTTGGAGTTTTCCTTTTTGGGGGTAAAAATTAATTTTTTCAGATGAAAATTGAACTATTTCGTTGAAAATGAACTGTCTCGTTGAAACTCCATATTTTTGGTTGAAAATTCAACTGTTTTACATAGAAAATTCGTCTCTTTTTGTCTTGGAAATTTAACTATGTGGTAGAAAATGTAATTGCTTTGTAGAAGATTCGTTTCCTTTTTTATTTGAAATTAATTTTGTCAAGTGGAAATTCAACTATTCCATTTCTGGTTAAAAATTGATTTTTCTTAGTTCAAAAATCCAACTGTGTGGTTCAAAGTTTCTGCAGTTTTTTAAAAAATCATCCTTCTTGGTATAAAAATAATCTTCTTGATGGAAAGGTTATCTTTTTGGTTTAAAATGTAATTATTTGATTGAAAATTCAACTGTTTTGTAGAAAGCTCGTATTTTCAGCTTTAAGATTCCACTTTTTGGTTCAAAATTAATGTATTTTATTGATTATTGACTCGCCGGATGCAAAAATGAGATATAAAATATTTTCCTGGAGTGGGGAGGCCCCTAAGCAATTGAGAATAAAGTTCCGGATTATAGTTTTTGAAATACGTAGCCGCTTTGGAAACTTAATTACGCATCTTTTTCTCTATTAGAAAAAGTTGTAGCTTTTTTAGTTTTGGAATCGGAAACAAAAATCGAAGACAAAATCGGGACTTTTCAAATTTCTTTGATAAAATTCATAAGAAGTATGCATTGACATCTTCTGCGACCGATGACGTTAGCAAAAGTTGAAAACGTTTATTTTAAAAAAAGGTAATAATTTTTTGCCGAAAACGTTGCACAATTCGTACACAAACAACTTTGATCGTTTCGGGAGTCGAGCGAATTTTTAACAAGCAAAAACTGTCAGTGAGAAAGTTAGTCAGAAAGGTTCAAAGAAGTTCTGGAAATTTTTAGCTCAATTGAAATAGTACTTAACATACTGTTGATGTTTTAATTTTACGGCGCGATCGATTATCTCCCGCGGAGGCTGCGCCCTGCCCGGCAAGCAGTTGTTACCCCAGAGTTAAGTGAACTCTGCCTTAGAGTACGTAAAAGAATTTTTAATTCAAATACAATAAAGCATGGAAAATCATGGTTTATAATAGTTGTCTTGTTTCCTTTCTGATTAAACTATTTAAACGTTGACAATTCTAGAGACACGAGCTTCATAAGAGTGTCAAAAAAACAGAATCTTTACACGTTTGCTTTCTTGTATCCCGCGTGTCCTCTGTCTCATCTCTATTTGTGAACATACCTGCATACACTTTCTGATTTTTTTAATCCAAAAATAATCGTTGAAATATTACATTGTATTTTCTTTTTTTAAAGTTATATCTGAATACGTATTATGAAAGCTGTAAACAATTTCATAATATAAATGCAGTGACGGCTTTTACTTGAAAAAAATTAGAGATAATTTTTAGAATAAATCTACTATTGCTTTAAAATGATAATCATAATCTTTAACTAAAGAAAGTCTGGTTAAATTAACCAGTAAATTTACCTAAAATTATTTTTTGAGTCAAAGTTACAAACCTTGTATTTTATGTGTTTATTGAAATAGTTAATATTGAAAAATTAAAATCTGCGCTAAATATAGTATTTCCACTTAATTTTTGTATTGTATTTCTCTTGAGTTTATTTATTATACATTTTTTTTAATACTACCAAAAATTGAACACTAATGATTCTGAGTTATCACTACCTATTTTATGTAACTTAGAAAAAGTCCTGATTTTTCGTATTTTAAATAAAAATTATTTGTATCTGACCGGCCTCTGTGACGGAGTTCCACCTAGCGCTGTGTACTAACGTCTTACCGTCCGGATCGCAGCCTACGCGGGAGAAAATCGATCACACCGCAAAATTAAAACATCGACAGTTTGTTAACTACTATTTCAATTGAGCTAAAAATATCCAAAAAACTTCTTGGAACCTTTCGGACCAACTTTCTTACTGACAGTTTTTGCTTGCTCAAAATTCATTCGACTCCCAAAACGATCAAAGTTGTTTGTGCACGAATTGTGCAATGTCCCGGCAAAAAATTATTAACTTTTTTTCAAATGAACATTTTCAGCTTTTACTAACGTCATCGGTCGCAGAAGATGTCAATGCACCATTCTTATGTATTTTACTTAAAAATATTAAAAAGTTCCGACTTCGTCACAAGCTGAAGTAATAAAAGGCGAAATATTTTAATCAGAGAAAAAAAGTTTTTTGTAAATAATTGGAAAACTAAAAAAGGTAAAATTTTTTTATTAAAATAAAAAGATGTGGCATTTAATCTACGATGTGGATATGTATTTTAAAAATTAAAATTTGCAGCTTTATTCTCAAGTGCTGAGGGGCCTCCCCACTCCAGCAAAATAATTCTGTAACTCCTTTTTGCATCCGGAGCCTCAATTTTGTGCCTCAGTCACAAAAACGCAAATATCTAGGAAATTGTAACCAGAAAACTGATCCCTTTTTTCATGGAGGTCTACATATTTGTATTTTTCATCCTAAGAAGACAGAATGAACCGATTTTTCAATTGTGAAATTGAATTCAATGCACGAATCATTTAATTTTTTAGATAATTTAGACGCAACAGAAATTCCTGAGCAAACAAACGTAAAAAGGGTAGCTCAATTATTAGGCGTGCCTGTCCAGTCTTTGATAGATGCTCTTACGAGGCGGACAATCTTCGCGCATGGTGAGACAGTGGTAAATATTATGTGCATAAGATTACATAAATTTGTTTCTCTTACTTTTATTTAGCACACCTGATTATTTGTAACAGACAACCTTTTCAAATAATCCTTATAACATATCAGGTTCAGAATGCCTAAATATGCTTCCCGTAAAAAACCTCAGAAACATGACTTAATCTTCTTTTGACCTCAGGTATCAACTCTTTCAAGAGAACAATCTGTAGACATCCGAGATGCATTTGTGAAAGGTATCTATGGACGACTGTTTATACACATAGTAAAAAAAATAAACGTAGCCATCTTTCGGCCGAAAAATACATCGCGCAGTGCTATCGGTGTACTGGACATATTTGGCTTTGAGAATTTCAATCACAATAGCTTTGAGCAATTTTGTATAAATTACGCGAACGAGAATCTTCAACAATTTTTCGTTCAACACATCTTCAAGTTGGAGCAAGAGGAATACAATCACGAAGGTATCGATTGGCAACATATTGAATTTGTTGATAACCAAGATGCCCTGGACTTAATAGCAATCAAGCAACTAAATATAATGGCTTTAATCGACGAAGAATCAAAATTTCCTAAGGTAAGGATTTTACTAGGAGCAGAAAATAATTTTTATTTTGAGAAGCTTCCCATTCTAATTATTAATAATGGTTTAGGGAACGGACCAGACAATGTTGGCGAAAATTCACAAGACTCATGGAGCCCATAGAAATTATCTTAAACCAAAGTCGGACATAAACACCTCCTTTGGTTTAAATCACTTTGCCGGGGTCGTATTTTACGACACAAGGAGTTTTCTAGAAAAAAATAGGGACACGTTTAGTGCAGATTTGCTACAACTAATTCATATTTCTTCTAACAAATTTCTTCAAATTTGCTTTGTTGACGACATTGGTATGGGTTCTGAAACTAGGAAAAGAGCTCCAACTTTGTCTACTCAATTTAAGAAATCTTTGGATTCTTTGATGAGGACCCTTTGTAGCTGTCAGCCATTTTTCATCAGATGTATTAAACCCAATGAATATAAGAAACCAATGGTAGGTTAAATATAAAGTCTTCGGCCTTGGTCTGTCCGAAAATAACTGTAATTTTTTTCTGCAATAAACTGGGAAATAGTATAAATGATCAAAAGTTGATATATTGAGGTTCACGTTCCTCAAACAAATCGACTACATAGTTTTTGAGCGAAGCAATAATTTTTCTTTCCCATTTTCGAAGTCTTAGATTACGAATATGATAACAGAATTGCAAAATTCAAAATAGAAGAACCAATGTGGTATATAAAAACAATAAGTCATCATACAAACATAATTTCGACAACTTCTCAATTCAGCTCATTAGATATTTTTTAAATTCTTAATCCTAATTAATCTTGATAATTGTTTTAGCCTGTCATATTGGTTCCACAATTTCGAATTTTGCAATTTAGTGCCCAGATTCATAATCTACGACTTCGAAAATGATAAGGAACCTAAGTACTTTTGGGCAGATTGTTTCGGTCAAAAACTATGTAATCGGTTTGTTTGAGGAACATGAACCTCGACATGCTTTTGATAATTTTGTCTATTTCCAAGGATTTTTAAGAAAAATCACAGTTATTTTCGGAGAACTCGAGACTCGAACTGCTTTAAAAAAATATTCGTTTTACTTATTCGTTTTAGAACAAAATGGCCCTTTTTAACATCCTTTCATTGCTTTCCTTAAAATTTACTACTTTACAATTTGTTAAATTGTAAACTTTCAGATGTTCGATAGAGGACTTTGTTGTCGTCAACTGAGATACTCAGGAATGATGGAAACCATTAGAATACGCAGAGCAGGCTATCCCATTCGACATGCTTTTCCAGAATTTGTCGAGAGGTACCGATTCCTCATTCCAGGCATACCTCCTGCGCATAAGGTTAATTATTTTTTAGTATTGTTGTGTTAAGTATTGAGAAAAAATGTTCTATAATATAATAATAAAGGAACATCATTTACTAAACATGATTGACTTTAATATTGCAGACTGACTGCCCAGGCGCAACCTCAAAAATCTGCCATGCCGTATTAGGCAGGTCTGACTACCAGCTGGGTCATACCAAAGTATTCTTAAAAGATGCGCACGACCTTTTCTTAGAACAAGAACGCGATAGAGTTCTCACCCGAAAAATTTTAATCCTTCAACGCAATATTCGCGGGTGGGTTTACAGAAGGAGATTTTTGCGTATGCGTGCAGCTGCCATAATTGTTCAAAAATTCTGGAGGGGCTACGCTCAACGACAGAGATACAAACGCATGCGAATTGGTTACATGCGTCTCCAAGCTCTTATCAGATCACGAGTACTATCTCACAGATTTAGACATCTTCGTGGTCACATTGTCGCTCTACAAGCCCGCGCGAGAGGGCACTTGGTCCGTAGGATGTATCAAAAGAAAATGTGGGCCATTGTTAAAATTCAAGCTCACGTTAGGAGACTTATCGCGCAGAGGAGGTACAAGAAAATCAAATATGAATACCGCCTTCATATCGAAGCTTTGAGACTCAGGAAAAAGGAGGAGAGAGAACTGAAGGATCAAGGAAATAAGAGAGCTAAAGAAATTGCAGAACAACATTTTAGGGTACTACACAAATTGAAGATAAATCTTTTTCCCAATTTTTAAAATGTTTTCATTATATTTTTCTATTGTCGCATGTTTCATGAATTTCAGGAACGAATGCAAGAATTGGAAAGAAAAGAAATAGAGATGGAAATGGAAGATCGGCGCAGGATGGAGATCAAGAAAAACTTAATTAATGACGCAGCTAAAAAGCAAGACGAGCCAGTTGATGATAGCAAATTGGTAGAAGCTATGTTCGATTTCTTGCCCGATTCTAGTAGCGAAGCCCCAACGCCTGCAAGAGAAACTTCCGTGTTTAATGTAAGCTATTAAATGAATAGCCCTGGCGAAAGCTTCGGATAGAATCTAATTCCAAACAATTTTTAATCATTCCGAAATCTGAATCCGATCCAATCCGAAGTAACTTTTCAATCCTTATAATTCCGTACATCAACTGTAAATTCAATTCAAATTAACCCGAATCTCATCCGAACAGACTCTCCAGTCCTTCTCAATCCAAATAAATCCGAGGCTTATCTGTCATGACTTTTCTGAATTAATCTGAAAGCAATTCGATCCCACCTTTTAATTCTTTTCAATCCGTGAGTTTAACCTGAATGAATTTCAAACCAATTCGAAATCATCTTTTAATTCCCATCAATTCTTCTCAATCCGCGCCTCAACACCAACTACAATCAGAAACCACCTTTCAATTCATGCACCCAATCTGAATGAATCCGACACCAAACCGAAAAAAAAAATTTTGGAAGCCGTGCAGTCAGCTGTTACACCGTGCGACCTAAAGTAAGTGAGCGTAAAGTAGGAAGGCTTAAGAAAAGTTACCGAATGGTGCCGAAAGTTAATGTAACTAATCGATAAGTTACCATAAACTATTGAAAATTTACGGAACATTTTTATTATTTATAGTAACTTTTAGTATCTTATTTAAGCTGCTTTGCAGCCCTGGTATAAGTTCGGATTCAGTCGAATAAGTATACTTGGTTCTACCTTAGATTAGCCATGATTCAGTCGGACTGGAATCCTTGGTTCGAATTCGGAATGATTCAGTAAAAAACTGATTGGTTTGGATACAGATCTCGGAATAAAGTGGATTCAGATGGATAGAAATTTCTCTATCCGAAACTTTTCCTAGTGAACCAAAAATAAAGATATTTTTTTAGAACAGCAGGGCATGAAACAATTTTATGGTTGCAGGATCTTCCAGCCCCAAAAGCAGATCAAGAAGAAATAATCAGTCCTCTCCAAACGGCTTCTGAGGACGAGGAAGATCTTTCTGAATTCAAGTTTCAGAAATTCGCTGCTACTTACTTTCAGGGAAACATCAATCATCAATACTCTAGGAAGCCTCTAAAACATCCTCTTCTTCCCTTACAAACTCAAGGCGACCAACTAGTGCGTGTTAGAGTAAAATATGGATATTAGAGTGGTCCAAAAAATCGACTTTCGATTTTTGGTGATCGGTCACCCCCAAGTTTTTCTTTTTCTGCAAGAAGAAATTCACTATTTTTTTCAAATCGATCAACATTAACCCGTGCTGCCGGGCTTTTGAAACTACCATGGGATTTTAAATAGGAAAAGCTCACTTTTTGGGAAAAATGGAAAAAAGGAGTGCTTGTTATTAACTTTTTATTAATTAAAATTTTGTCACTTTTTAGGGAATGTCCAAGGCATAATTTTCACCCAATAATTTTAAATCCTTGACCCTCCGAACCCCTTGTATTTTGCCCGGAATATTTCAAGAAAAATGCAAAAAGGAGTTTTATGTGAAATTCATGCTAAGGACGGTATTTTTGAGCCTTTTCTCAACATGAATGATGTTTATTCGATGAGTTACAAGTTTCTAAGTATTTTAAAATGAATTGTGAATTGTTTAAACAATTAATATTTTTTTTTAATCCTGCAAGTCCTAAAAAGTTACTATTTTTGGGGATAAACTTTACAGTTTATGAATGTCAACAGTAATATTCCTAGTTTAACGTATTTTCCAAATATTTAAGCAATTTTTAGTCGCGTAATCGTATTCCTATTCTAAAAAACAATTTCTAAAGAGGTAAAAATTATTAAATAAAATATGCACAAGACAAATTCGTAGAACTACAAGGTGCTATCTAGTGCTGCATTGACAGATTACAAACACGCAAATAACCAAAAAAAATGAGAAAAGGTTAATGTATCGCAACATTATAAACATTTAGATATTTTTTTCATACATGGCTTTTAAAGAGCCATACTCATCTTATAGTCTCAAGGTGCTAGCTCAGTGCAATTTGCTATACTTCTGAGCCATAAAGTTCTATATTATGTAGTCGATATATTTAAGTTTAACTATTTTGAATTTTCACGCCTCAATGCGAGCGATCTCTATAGATGGCGGCCGAGTAACATAGATCGATTCTTTCGTTCTCTATTGGAAGAAGTGAGTCAGACTTGTATCAGCCATTTTTGAATAAACTGTTCTTTACATTTTTGATATAAAGCGGCCTTTTATCTACCGCTCGTTGAAATCGTTGCTCCGGTATGAAGCGTTGGTAAATCGCTTCGGTTGCGAACTTGAGCAAAGGGTGGAAGCGTGACGCAGTTACGTGGGGGTTGTTGCGAAAAGCCGACGTGTTCTAGTGTATTGGCGTAAAAAGGTAACGTGTTCGTGAATTGGCCTGTGTCCTGTAAAGGCAAGTGTATAAAAAGAAATCCGGTTACAGAAAACCGTCATGTGGAAAAAAGGCGTGTGTATAGAAATTTGGTGATTGTGGTGACATGTTTAGAAAATCGGCTGGTGACGCCGACACGTTCGAGAAAATTCGACTGGTGACTCAGAGAATGTTCTCGAATTTTTGAACAAGACAAGAAGGCGGAAGCGAACGGGAACAATGACGGGTTGGATCCGAATTTTCGTAATGGGTCTCCTGAAATTGAAGCCTTCCACGGGTTTCATCAAAGTTGGCAACAGCATCGCTTATATGAGGATCTGCATAGTGTGGCTCGATCTGAAGATTCTGTAGTCTACAGAGCCCCAGTAGGAGGAGCAGTCATGGCAAACGTAGAAGATCATGGGTTGAGTTGAAAGCTGAATTAACAGCAGTCTGCAAGTGCCGTAAAGATCCGCTTACTCGACCGAAGAAAATTGATGATAATAGATTAGACTTGGCAGAAAAATTGTCTATTGAGTATATGATAGAAGGGGTACAGAATTGTTTGATTAACACGCATGCACGATCAGGAAATTACAAGACACTAATAGATCTGCTATATGGAATGCATGGAATCACCAAGGACGAGCCATGCAAAGATTTATGGAAAGAACTCAGTGGAAAACAGTATGGAGAACCTGGTTCTAATTTTAAATCGACTAAAGCGACGGAGAATAAAGCAGAAGATTCAAAATCAACAGGAAGCATTCCGCCGCGGCAAAGTTGTTATAACTGCAATGGATTGGAACATTTGGCCAGCGAAATTAAAAGTTCTCCCAATGAAATGTCGTTATACAGGCCATGAAGCATGCAAATGTCCTGCTGGATCTTCAAGAACACATGGAAATAATGGGAGGTTTGCAACGGAGTCTTCGAAGGGGAGAGGAGACACTACAGATGTCATCGAGAGATCAGCCGATAAACCGGCAAAACTATCCAACAGCGAATCTACAGTATCATCACAGGAGAGAATTTCACTCATCGAGTCAAGAACGACGGATACCGTTCTACTAAGCAACGCACGAGACGATAAGTATTTTATAGAAGGTTTAGTTGACAATGGTAGTTCGATTTCCTTGTTAAAAAGTAAAGTTTACCTTCGAGATTTCGAAAACTGTCAATTTTTTAGCGAATCTGAACAGCGAGTATTATCTGCGGGAATAAACTATTCGCCTTTACATGTAGTGGGCTATATCAAAGTGGATATTAGTTTACAGTCTTCAAATGGTAGAATATTTTCGCTTAAATGTGCGGCTGTATCGAACACGAAAATAAGCTATAATGCGATTTTGGGGCGCAATTTTCTACATTCCCCAAGGTTAACCTTAATAAGACCTAAAACGGTAACTTCTGAAATACGAAGGTCCGAAGAATGATATATGTTCGTTAATCTTGTAGAGAAAAAACCTGATAAATTAACTGATTTGTCAGTGAGTTAAGTTGGACCTAAACTTACATACGACCATAAAAATGTGTTGAAAATTTTAATAGAAAGAGTATCGCGAGAAACCGGAAGTGTCTAGTCCAACTTCTTTCCAGATGGAAATCATTGTAACCTTCAAGGAGGCTTTTTATTTTAAACCACGTAGATTATCATGGGTCGAACTTTTAAAACTTCAAGAAATTATTAAGGGACTTTTGGGACGAGAGTACATAAGATCGAGCTATTCAAATTGTAGCAGTCCAATAGTTGTAACTAAGAAAAAAATGGAGAACTTAGGTTATGTGTTGATTTCCGCGCTTTAAACAAAATAACCATACGTGAGCATTTCCCTCTACTACGCATAGATGATCTTTTAGATCGACTCAATGGCAAGGTTTGGTTTACAAAACTTGACCTGAAAGATGGTTTCCATCACATCAGAATGTCCGAGAATTCGATTAAGTATACGGCGTTTAGTACTCCAGAGGAACAATATGAATATTTACGCATTCCATTTAGACTTGTGAATGCGCCGTCGTATTTCCAAAGATATTTACACTGCATTTTTCAAAATTTAATTAACGAGGGTAAACTGCTTTCATATTTGGACGATTTTCTAATTGCGACCGAAAGTCTCGGTGAAAATCGATCGGTTTTGAGTGAGGTACTAAAACTGATGGCGAAACACGAATTGAAATTAAGTTTAAACAAATGTATTTTCGGGGTTTGAGAAATAGAGTACTGGGGTTACCTCATTAGTGGTTGTGGTATTCAACCGAACCGAGAAGACGTCAAAGCAATTTTAGAATATCCTTTACCGAAAAGTGCGAAACAAGTT
>UWNZ010033725.1:0-13154 GCA_900474215.1 Andricus inflator
TCCTGCTCCTCTTCACCCTCCCATCCTCCTCAACCTTATCTTTCTATGGCTCGTCTTCCTACCACCTTTTCCTTCCCATAAACATCACTCGTGTTGCACTACCATTCCCCTTCCCCTAGAACCTCAAGCGTGCTCTCACTCGCCATTCTCCTTTTTTCTTTCTCCCTATCGATTTCATCACCCTTTTCCGACCTCTTGCAAGTTGCAACCTTCATTGCTCTATACTCCCTTTCACAACCTTGACACATCATCCTTTCCGTCCTGATACACTCTTACACCCCTTCTCTTAACCTCCTTCTATTGCCACAGGAATCTCAAGCACCCTTCCACTCCCCATTCTCCCTTCTCCTTTCCACCGATCCATCCACATCAACCTTTTTCCCCCTCTTCCTCTCACCAGGGATCACAGTGGTTCAGCAGTTCAATTGTAGGCAAAATATGGGAATTCTCTTTAGACAAAACAGGACATTAAAAAAAAATACCAACGTAACAAAAAAAATTAATAAATGCAACACTTATAAGAAATTACGAATTTTATTGAAAAATAAAATTTTGATTTATAAATTAAATGTTATAAGAACAAAAGTATCTCAAATAACAAGGGGAGACCGACAAATGTGAATTTTAGTTTCGGTTCATAATTTTCTTAATCAAAGCTCATTACCTGAGTATTTATTTGCCAAAGCAGTAATATGCGCTTCTTCGCCTTCCGAACGGGCGGTAGCTCAGGTAGTAGCACTTCGGCTTCATTGTCTAAAGGTTGGGTGTTCGATTCTCGCTTCTTATACTTTTATTTATTTTTTTTTCGAAGTCTTTCGTTGTCCTGAAATTCGGAATGATTAATCTAATATTTTTCACACTTTTTTTTATAAATCGGAACCAGTTCATTCCCTTTTCCATCTCTGCCAACTTTTTAGGACGAATAGGCGCAGCCTTCTTTTGAATTTTGTATTTAATAAAATGTTTATAAATATAATTTTCTTCAATAATCTTCTAAAATTATGCAAATACTAATTTTTCAATGCCTTTTTTAAGGAAAAACTGACTTCTTTGTAACTTTATCACGTTTTTCTCAAAAAAATTTATTTTCTATAAATGTTGTTAATTTTTTTCTTAATTTTTACCAATTATATTTAAAATTATAAGTATGAACGAGGTTTTTAAAACAACAATTGTGGTTTTTGTGAAAAATATGATAATGTTAAACTAAATCAGTTTTTCCGTGAAAAAAGGCATTAAAAATTATTATTTGCATAATTTTTGAAGATTATTAAAGACAATTATATTTATAAAAAATTGAATAAATAAAAAAAAGTGCAGGCAGTGAGAATCGAAGACGTAACCTTTCAGCTGCAGCCGAAGCGCCTACTGCCTGAGCTACTGGCCGTTCGGAAGTGTTTCTCGTCAAACTCTATATGGCCTGTGGCGAATATTTTAAAGCAGATTTTATTGAAAACTGCTTCGGAAAATTATTATTCAGGTTATGAGCTTTTATTAAAAAAAAAAATTATGAACCGAAACTGGAATTCGAAATGAGCGGTTTCCTGTTGTAAGAGTGATTTTTTTTCTCTCTTTCGCGAAAATGTTGATTCAATCTTCTCAGATGTTAATTTTTCTATTTTTTGTTTGCGTAAACTGTCGACAATTCTTTTTGTTTTTCTTTATATAGAAATTTTTCTAAGCCGCTTTAAAGTTAGGAAATTTTTTTTTTTTTTTTTTTTTTAATTGTAAACTTTCGAGTTTGATTTATTTAAGTTCAACGATAGGCACTTTTTAAGCTTTTTAAATTCGGAACTTCCATATATAGTTTCTTACATTATAATCTATATTTAATTATAATTTCTGCAAATATACTTTCACCCCAAATTCATCCAAAGAATGAAATTCATGGGTTTGAAGGAAGAGAATTGAGATAATTGCCTAATTGTCCATTAATTAATTTCACCTTCAAAAGAGCGTAAAATTTTCGCATTAGCCAACGGTATTCCGATTACACAGTCGATGGAAAGGTCAAAAAAACGGAAATAGTTGACGGCCGGAAGAAACTCAATTCATAAGATCGGATTTCAATCAATCTTATTTCCTGCACCAGTGAGCGTTCACAGGACCTGGTATTTCGTCCGCTTTAATTTCAATATTGATGTGAAAGAGCCTGGCTTTCATATTTGAAATTAGACATACTATCGAATTTTTTCTTCAGTATTGATACTAAACGCAATAAAAATCTGAATTCACCTTTATTGCATTCATTTCCCCCTTAATCAAATTTCTCTTCAATTTGTCTGAATCAATATTAAACAAGCAATAACCATTTTACTAAACAAATATCGATGAGTTTTATACTCGAGTCTAAAATTATTGCTCTCCGGACTCTGTGTACTTTTTCCGAGAGCTAAAGTGAATAAAAGAGTGAATATATACTTTTCTGGATAAAAAGCGAAGGAAATGTAATTTTTCTCAATAAAAGCGCATCTTGGGCTGTTACTATTTTCCTCGGAAAGTTGAAAGAGAAAATAAAAGGAAGGATTTTTCTCGGTATACGAAAAACTTTGCTATCTGATCTGATAGTCGGAAAATCCTTGGGAAAACCACAATGCTGTGAAAATGAAACGAAACAGAGATCTTTCTTTGTCACTGGGTCACCATGTCGGATTTCTCGAGCGACGAATGTAAACTTTTATCTTCCCGTGATGTACGACCGAACTTCCCTTTACGCCCCGGCTGTGCAATGTTTATTTCGCAAATAAAAGTGTTTGATATATAAGAAGGTACCGTCGAGCACAGCGAAAACGTCGCACGTGACTTATCGACCCACGTTTCTTGAAAAGAACGATCTTCCGTATAACTGCACTAGAAACTAGACGAAAGAGCGATTAAAAGTAACTTGGAATCACGTACGGGTTTTTAATTAGGCGTGCTCAAATGGTAAATAAAATTCTTTAGAAATGCACCATAAAACAGGGAAAGTGGGACACACGAAATCTTGCATTTCATGACAATTCCGTGCCTCCATTCCATACCGCTCCACGTCGCCTTTGGGCGGTGTACCGCGGCCACGTCGCGTTTAGGCGGTGTACAGCTCTATGTCGTGTTTGATCGATGTATAGCTTCAGGTCCTATGCTTATACCTCGGCTTATACACAGGACTTGGAGCTGTACACCGCCTAAACGCGACGTGGCGCTGTAAACCACCTAAACATGTCGTGGCGCGGTACACCGTCTAAACGCGACGTGGAGTGGTATGCAATGAAGGCGTCGAATTTCTATTGGTTTTTTTGAATTAAAAACTAGTGTCCCGCTTTACCCCACATGTACCTCTTAGCCCCGTGTGACAGCATTTCTTTAGAAATATATTAAAAGGTTACAAAAAGGCGATTTTTAACTCAAGTTCCATTAAGAACTTTTAAATACATCTATAAATATTTCAATACATAACGTTGAAGTTGAAGTTTAATCGGTTTTAAACTAAATTTTCAGACTTTTTCAAATTTAATTGCTCAATCATGAGCTCAAAGCTACAAAGTTAAGTAGTAGTTAAATTAGCACATTAAAAATTGGGACAAATAGAGATTTGAAGTTTTCCATTTTGTTATTTTTAAAGTTAGAAGCTTTCAAAACTGACATCTCGAGTGTTTAAACTTTTTAAGTTATATTTCACCTAAGTTTGACATGTTAAAAATTGCAAGCTTTTAAGTTTTGTCTCTTCAAAGTTAGAAGATTTAAATTTTGGCATTTTTAAATGTAAAAGCTTTTAAGAATGACCTTTTTAGAGGATTTAAATTTTGGAATTTTTTTAGTTGTAAGCTTTCAAGACCAGATAGGTCTTTAATTTCTAAAGCTTTCAAGTTTCACCCGTTTAAACTTGAAAGCTTTTCAGTTTGGTCTCTCTTAACTTGAAAGATTTCAATTTTGGTATCTTTATAGATAGAAATTTTCAAGACTGCGCTCTTTATAATTTAGAGATTTTAAAATGTGTCATTTTCTAAGCTTTCAAGTTTGATCTCCTTAAACTTGAAATTTTTTTTTATTTGGTCTCTTTAAACTTGGAAGGTTCAATGTTAGTCTTCTTAAAGCTAGACGCTTTTTATACTGACTTATTTATCGGTTAAAGATTTTCTGCTTGTTACTTTTAAAGTTGTAAGCTTTTAAGTTTGAGCTCTTTAAAACTGCAAAACTCTAAGTTTGAGCTCTTTAAACTCGCAAACTTTTTAATTTAAGCTTTTTAAAGCTGTAAGCCTCTAAGTTTCATCATCTTTTCAAAGTTGTGAGCATTAAAATTTGAACTTTTCAAAGTTGTGAGCATCAAAATTTGAGCTCTTTAAAATTGTGATCTTTTAAGTTTGAGCTCTTTAAAGATGTGGGCTTTTAAGTTTGAGCTCTTTGAAGCTGTTGTAAGCTTTTCATTTTGAGCTTCTTAAAGCTGTAAGCCTTAAAGTTTGAACTCTTTAAAGCTTTGCGCCTATAAGTTTCAGCTCTTTAAAGCTGTGCACCTTTAATTTTGAGCTCTTTAAAGCTGTAAGCCTTTAAATTTGAGCTCTTTTAAGTTATGGACATTTAAATTTGAAATCTTTAAAGTTCTAAGATTTGATTTTTGAGCTCTTGAGAGTTGTGAGCTTTTTAGTTTCAACTTTTTCAAATTATAAACTTTTAATTTTGACCTCTTTAAAGTTGTGAACTTTTCAATTTGAGCTCGTTAAAGCTGTAAGCCTCTTCAAAGTTGTGAGCTTTTCATTTTGAACTCTTTAAAGCTGTAAGCCCCTAAGTTCGAGCTCGTTATAATTGTGAATTTTTTAATTTGAGTTCTTGAAAGGTTTAAATTTTTATATTTGAGCTCTTAAAAATTGTAAGCTTGTAAGTTTGAGCTCTTTGAAATGGTAAGTTTGTAAGTTTGAGCTCTTTAAATTTGTGAACTTTTATATTTGAGCTCAATAAAGTTGCGAGATTGTAAGTCTGAGTTCTTCAAAGTTGTAAGCTTTTAATTTTGTGCTCTTTAAAGCTGTAAGCCCCTAACTTTGAGCTCTTTAAAGTCATAAATTTTATAATTTGAGCTCTTTGAAGTTTCAAGCTTTTATATTTGAGCTCTATGAAGTTTGAGCTCTTTAGAGTTGTAAGCTTTTATATTTGAGGTTTTTAACGCTCTAATCCCCTAAATTTCAGCTATTTAAAGTCGTTAATTTTTTAACCTGAGCTCTTTGAAATTTTAAGCTTTTATATTTAAGCTCTTTAAAGTTGTAGGCTTGTAAGTTTGAGCTCTTTAAATTGTGAGACTGTTTGTTTGAGCTCGTTAAGGTTGTAAGCTTTTAATTTTGAGCTCCTTAAAGCTGTGGACAAGTTTAATATCTTCAAAGTCATAAACTTTTTAATCTTAAGCTTTTAGATTTGAGCTTTTCAAGGTCGTGGTCTTTTATATATGATCTCTTCAAAGGTATGAGCTTTTACATGTGAGCTCTTCAGAGCTATGAGCTCTTATATTTGAGCTCTTCAGAGCTATGAAGCTTTTATATTTGAGCTCTTCAGAGCTATGGACTTTTATATTATATCAATGTTTGAGCTCTGCAAAGTTGTTAGCTTTTCTATTTGGGCTGTGCAAAGTTGTGAACTTCATATTTGAGCTTTTTAGACGTGCGAGCTTTTATATTTGAGCTCTTTAGATGTGTCGGCTTTTATATTTGAGATCCGTAAAGTTGTGAGATTTTATATTTGAGCTCTGTAAAGTTGTGAGCTTTTATATTTGAGCTATCAACTTTAAAGCTTCAGACTTGAAAACTCAACTTAGAAATTACTTTCTGCTGGAAATGTAATAAAAATTATACTCTCACTTATCGAGGTAATTTTTTATCTGAATCAGATTTAACTTAATAAGAAATTCAATCTCTTTTTGCTCATTAGGATTTGTTTTAACGCGAGAATCTAATCAAGTTGTTGCATGTGAGGTCTAAGTTCTGCTATATCACAATAACTCAAACAGTGCAAGACGTAATAAAGATACCAAGCAGCTTTCTCGTTTTATTTACGATCTCACGTACACTATTTGACTTGTGTATTTAACTACATACACATACACACACACCATCGTATTCTGTTATTACGTAGCAGAAATATGTTGCAGTTTAACGACAAATGCAAAATGACCATTTCGATGCCTACACGATCGCATCGTAGCGATCAGGTGGAACACTTCAAGTCGATTGTAATCGTTTAAATCCGACTACCGATCGCGAATCGATGGATATGATCTTATATTGAATGTCAAATGGAGAAGATGCTTTATATTATTATATATCCCTTTTAATCCTAAATAAAACTACGTAAACAAAATTATACAACTTTGAGAGCATTTTTGGGGCCCAAACTATTGCTGACGGCAGGGTTACCTGCCGCGGCAGGGCGATGTCATCCTAGTCGCGGCAGTCGAAGTGAACACCCTGATGCGAGTAGAAGGCTACTTTTCTTTACCTGCAACTGACCCTTTCATTGTTGAGATTAAAGCCAGTTACCAAAACTGAAATTATGAAAACATGGCTCCATTAAATTTCAATTAGATGAATCAATTTCCTTCTATAATTAGAAAAAAGTTCGATGAAAATCGATTAATATTTTCAGTAATAAGGGAAACCTTTGAGTGCATACAAAAGTGCAATCACCCTCAACTCGGATTGAAGTTACTAACCGATTTTTTACTATCTTTTTTTTAACTTTCTCGTCGTAATCTAACAAAGCTAATACAGCCTATTCAAATTCGATTTATTAATATTTTGCGAAATTTTAATTTTTCTCAACCGGATCCAATCGGAAAGTGCAAAAAAAGTTTGGGAAACGCTGGACTAGAAGGCTTAAAAGAAGTCACATTAATCTCATAAAGTTATGAAGAAAATCGCATGGAATTTTGAAAAAAGTTTTCAAGTTAACGTCGAATTGTTTAGAAAGCATTTGACTTTGAAACAAAATAATTTAATTTCCAACCAAATGTTCGAATTTTCAAATAAAGCAGATGAGTCCTCAACCAAAAAAAAAAAAAAAGAATTTTCAACCAAATAGTTGAATTGAAGAAAAAAATAATTTTTAACTATACAATTGCATTTACTGACAAATAGGTGGACTTTCAATCAAAAGATACCAATTTTCAACGAAATAGATGAATTTTGAACCAAATAGTTGGATTTTCATGCAAAAAGACGTATTTTTTAGAAGACAGTTCAATTTTTAACAAAAAAGTTCATTTTCAACCAAGAAAGATGAATGCTCAACCAAAAAATGATAACTTTTTTCCCCGGGAGTTGAAGTAGGGGAGGTGATGGCAAGAAGGGGTGGGAAGGGGAAGTGAGAGGAAGTAGTGGAAGTGAGGGGCGGATACGTAGGGAAATGGATGGGTTGAGAAGCACGAGAGGGAAGGGAAAGTAGTGAGAGGAAATAGTGGAAATTAGGGGAGGGTACGTAGGGGAATGGAGAGGATTAGAAGTATGGGAGGAGTTGGGAAATAGGGAAATTGTTCGGAGACGCAAGGGCATGGGTTGTAGTGAAGTGACAATGAGTAGGAGCGGGGAAGTGAGAGTGGATGGGGTATCACGGGGGTCAGGGTAATATATGAAGTGACTAGATGGGAAGCAGAGGAGGGAGAAGCATGGGGGAGGGGTATAGGGGTAGAAAGACATATTATATATTTATATTTATATTTATATATATTATATTACAGATTTTTTGTATTGGGAACATCTAAATTCCAACTTTGCCATTTTTTTTTATTCAAACGCTTTTTAATTCAAAACTATTAAGCATTGTATTAGTATTTTAAACATAAAAGTTTAGGCACCTCTAAATGAATCTATTTCTAGCTCAATTAGTAACCTAGTTTATCGACCACCCCTTAGTTTGAGGTATTTCTAATTGGTAGATTTCAAGTACTGACGCTTCCAATAAGATTTCTGTTTTTTTTTCTTAAAGTTAAATTTTAAGCATGATTTTTTATGTACTTGAATTTCTGGCTGTTCAGATGAATAAAAATTTTTTTCTACTATATTTTATCCATAAACATTGTTCCAACTACGACAGGGTTCGCCGGAAGTCAGCCACTGGCTGACTTGGCTGCCAATGTCAGCCACTTAGATTAGGTCAACCTCAGTCCTTATACTTTCCTCTATCTACTGACTTTGCACAGTTTGTAGGATTCCTAGAAACCGAAAAAAATGTCATGAAAACTTTCTGGCAGCCACGCACTTGTTGTGTCAGCCAACACTTGTCGAAAGTAGTGCGCCCTGAACTGTAATTTAAACTAATGCATTTTAAGTTTCTTTTGGTAACCAATTTTTTGCAATATAAATAAACCAAAATTTTACCACTGTTTATAGTTAACAAAACCGTCATTAAAAATCTTCGTTCATTTGAACGTTCAGAACTTTAACTACATCGAGCTTTTAAGTTTTGTATGTTCCTTTCCAACCCGAACTGTTTTAACTTAAAAAGGTCTTTCCGACTTTCTCCTATGGCTCGATGAATTCAAGTATATTAGAAAGTATTTAGTAAATACTTAAGAATAAGTTGCACGTCTGGAATAATAATAAAATATGTAAATATAAAATATGTTGCCTGAATTGTAGATCAAATCATAAAAGAGAAATCTGAACGAGTATAAATATTTCCAAAAGCCAGACAAAGTAGCTTGAGAAGTCTAGTAAAATCATTGAAATTCCGTTCACGCGGTTGAAATACGCATTGAATACGTTGCAAACTAACGTTTACATGCTCGAGGCATACTTATCGGATTGCGAGCCTTTAGCGATTAGTCACGAGTACCGACTATTTATTTGCAAAGAGGGTCGAAGCTTTATTTCAAAGCCAGTCTGCCAGATCATCGGAGCTTTTTTGTCGTTCAAGCGTGTCTAATAATGAATTACGAGATTTGCCAAACCCGTTTCCCTTCAAATTGTAAAAGAGCAGATAAGCTAAGTGATGTATTAATAAGGCATTATATAAACAAGTCATTTCTTAATCAGCTCGCGAGGAAAGTAATTCCCTCGAAGTTCTTCTAAAATAAATTAAGGAGATTTAACATTGCATCCTTTGGACTTCTCACTCTTTCTCTTATTTCCCCCTATATCCCTTCTTAAAGAATATAATTATATTAATTAAATTTTTTGTAGGTGTAGGGAAGTAGAGGGGTGATAGTGAGTAAGGTGATGGTAAGTAGGGGAGGGAAGAGAAAGTAGTGGAAGCGAGGGGATGGTACGTAGGGGAATCGATTAGGGAAGTTAAAATAGTTAAATAGTAAGAAAAAGTAGTGGAAATGAGGGCAGGGTACGTAGGGGAATGGAGTAGGAAAGTTAAAGTAGTTAAATAGTGAGAGGGAGTAGTGGACGTGAGAGGAAGGTACGTAGGGGAATGGAGTAGGGAAGATAAAATAGTTAAATAGTGTGAGGAAGTAGTGAAAGTGAAGGGAGAGGTACGTAGAGGAATGAAGTAGGAAAGTTAAAACATTTTAAATAGTTCAATAGTGAGAGGAAGCAGTGGAAGTGAGAGGAGAGTATGTAGGGGAATGGAGTAGGAAAGTTAAAATAATTAAATAGTGAGAGGAAGTAATTAAAGTAAGGGGATGGCAGGTAAGATAATGAAGGGTATAAGATGTATGGGAAGGTTTGGGAAATTGGGGAGCAGTCGCGAGGGGAGTAGTGGGAAATTTCCTTTTAATTAATTCTTAATTCATGTCTTTCCTCTATACTTCTTTTTACCCGGTTTTTAAAGAATTCCTCTTTTTTCCCTTGTTTTCAAGAAACTTCCCATTTTTCTCGTTTTTTCGCTTAAATGCGAACTGAATTAATAGAACCCAATAAGAAAATCGAACTGCGTATGTTTCGTTAAAAGTTCATTCTTTTCGATTGAAAAGTCTACTATTATCTCGTTTGGTTAAGAATTCTACTATTTGAATGAAATTTTAATTTTGTTGCAAATGCAACTATTTTGTTAAAAAGTATTATTATTAAAAGTTCATTTTTCTCATTGAAGATTCATCATTTCAGTTGAAAATTTATGTCTTTGTTTGAAAATTTAACTATTTTGTTGAAAATTCATTATTTTAGTTCAAAATTCAATGATTTTGGTAGAAAATTCAACTAGTTGGTTGAAAATTAAAGTATTCACTTGAGAATTTAACTTCTTGCTAGAAAATTAAGTTTTTCGTTGAAAATTAAAGTATTCACTTGAGAATTTAACTTCTTGGTAGAAAATTAACTTTTTTGTTAAAAATTCTTATTTTTGGGTTGAAGATTCAACTGTTTTGCAGAAAATTCGTTTTTTTGACTCGAAAATTCAACAATTTAGTTGAAAATTCAGGTATTTCGTTGAAAATTTGTTTTTTGGTAGAAAATTAATCTTCTTAACGGAAAATTCATCTTTTTGGTCAACAACTCAATTATTTGGTTGAAAATTTATCTTTTTTGGTTGAAAATTAAATTTTTTAATTTCAAACCCAACAATTTTGTTAAAAAGTAATTTTTTGGTCGAGAATTTAACTGTTTTGATGTACATTCGTCTGTGAGTTGAAAATTCAACTATTTTGGTAGAAATTTCTTCCTGTTTGGTTGAGAATTCAACTACTTTTTTAAAAGTTGAACTACTTTGTTGAATTTTTTTTGGTAAGATTCATCATTTTCGTGCAAAATTCATCTCTTTGGTTGAAAATGTAACTATTTAGTTGAAAACTCATCTATCTTCATCTTGATGGAAAATTCATCTTTTTGGTTGAAAATTTAATTATCTGATTAAAATAGTACTGAAAATTTAAACTATTCCACTTTTGTTTGAAAAATTACCTTTTTTGGTTGAAAATTCAACTGTTTGGTTGAAAATTGATCTATTTTGTTGAAAATTCGTCTTTTGGTAGAAAATTTATCTTCTGGGTTGGAAATTCAGCCTTTTTGTTTTAAATTAAACTAATTTGTTGACAATTCAATTATTTTGTTGAAAATTCAACTATTTTATTAGAGTTATAATTTGTGGCCAAAGGAATAGAAAATTAAGAATAGAAAATTAAGCTTTTTTGGTAGAAAATGAATTTTTCTGTTAAAAATTCCACTTTTTGAGTTGAAAGTCCAACTTTATTCCAAAAAATGTATCTCTTTGGTTTAAACATTTAACTATTTGGTTGAAAATGCAACTGTTTTGTGTTGAATTTCAACATTTTTCTTTAAAAATTCATCTTTGCAGGTTAAAAAATCAACTATTTGGATACAAATTAAACTACTTTGTTAAAGTCATCTTTTTTGGTAGAAAATTCAAATGTTTTGATAAAAAGTCGTCCTTTTGTATAATTTTTGGATAGTCTCGAAGGTTACTAATGACGTCATAAAATGATATGACATCATCAGTAACCTTCGAGAACCTTCTAGAAACTTAGTACAGACACGAAACACTTGAGCTATAAAATCTTCTTGATGTCGGTAACTGTATCGGTAACATAATCTATAATTAGAACTCTCCTAACTTATCTACTCCCGATTATACTTTTGATTCAGAATTCACGGAAAATTCCATAACCATAGACAGTGCCTAAAAAGTTATATTTTGTCCTTAAAAATTTATCTTTCATAAAAATCTTGCAAATCCTTCCAACAAGAGGGAAGGGGATCTAAAATTTAAAAAATCATCCTTACGTATTTAATGGACGTCCCATAAAGAAAATCAATCTTGGAATGTAGCTACTGCAATGTAGTCGCAATTTCAGTTGATGTAAATGAAGATAAATTTTTCATGGGAAGCTGCGAGTAAAAGAAATTGAAAAAAAAGAAGTGAAGATAAACAATCTCTCTCGATCTCATGTTTCCACATAACTGCAGTGTTATTGTGCATGTTGATAGAGTAAGCGCCAGTGCTTTGCCATGGAAATGAATGGAGCAGTGCTTAAGTGATTTACGATTGGCATCGGGAGCACTGGCACTTCCGGTGCTTACGTGTGCATTACACCTGCGTGTTCGCTTGTTCCCTTGTTCGCCTGTTCGCGTTTCTAGTTACCTTTGCCGACAACGACCAGGAACTGTAGACACTCTACTATAGATAGTTACACTCTAGTCCCGACCATGGTCGATATCGGCTTGTCGAGCCGGACCTCGAGGATCTGACCCAGTGACCCACAGACGCGACTCTCACACGATCACGGTACTCGAAACGGTACTCTGCCAACGGGATGTATTCAATGTCGCCATTTCTTCAAGATCCACTCTAAACAGACAAAAAAACATCTCAAGAGATCGATAACATTATAGAAAAAATGTATTTATAGAAATTATTCCGATTTGAAAAGAAAGAAGAACTTAGGATCTATTGTAAACGGAGAAAAAAATTATGCAATTTATTTTTCGATCGGAAATGTAGGAGAGAGGCTACTAATACTGATCTTGGGTGCAAAATGTTTAAAGAAGTCATAGAATGTGTGAGGCGTAACGTACGATGACTTTGTGATGCTCTCCACCTGGGGTGATTGCTAGAGAGATCAGCGACCCGTGTCGGTGCGGTCTTGTGGAATGAGCATGTTGCCTGATTAAGTAACACGCTATTTCTTGATTGATCTAACATCTTTCCCTATTCCTACACGAATTTTTCCGTCGAAAAATGCCCGAATAATGCATTTTTTTAGAAAATCATACAATTTATCAACTAATTATGCATGTAACTGAAATTATTGTGGAATTTCCAATTCGACAGAGTGACATTAAAAAAACAACAACGAATTTTATTGTCGACAAATAGTTAAAAAACGAATTTGTTTATTAAATTTGTTTTAAAAATCACACAATTTCTTAACTAATTATAAATGTTGCTAAAATTATCATGAAGTTCCCAATTAAAAGGACTTACATTAAAAGGACTTACATTGAAAAAACGAATTTTTCCGTCGACAAATGCCTTAATAATGCATTTATTTATTAAATTTGTTAATAGTATTAACAAGAATCATCCTAGGAAAAATTTTTCTCATTATAATATTGTTTCTATGCAAATTTCTTTACAATATATATAACTTAAAAAAACGTAAGAATATAGAAAATTATGGAAAACACACTTTCAACAAATAATTTGTTTATACAAAATTTTTTTGTTTATTATATCATCACAAAACATCTTCAACTAATGTTACTTTATGAAACGTTGGCGATTGCAACTTTTTT
>UWNZ010033756.1:5220-16101 GCA_900474215.1 Andricus inflator
ATACACACAGTTTTATTTAGAAAAGTTAGAACTCTTTCAGATATGCGAAAATGAAAAAATAAATAAGTAAAGGCAAATTAAACTTAAAAAAGTAAAATTAACATTGATATTGAAGAACTGCCTGTGACACCATATTATTCGATACACACATACATATTCAAAACATATCAAATTTATGATATAATTATAAATTATAGCATTAAAAATCGTGAAATTGACTGTATTTGCTTGCGGCACTATTGACAGAGTGAGATTGGAATCCTGAAGCGGAGCGAGAGCCTCAAGAGTGACGTATCAGTGGGGGTATCGCCCGAAAGAAAGTGAGGGGAAGCGGCACTATTGAGAGTGGCACTATTGACAGAGTTGACTGTACATTGCCTTTTGTCTTATATTTATTTAAGAAAAATACTTAGCCTTAGTCGAGCAAATGTTTTTAAATAAATATAAAATCCGATAGATGTCAGTATCATTCACGTAATTAAATATTTTAAACCGTTAATATCCATTTGAAGACAGTGGGTTTGGTATTTCATCATAGATGATTCTTCTTCATAGAAGGAGATTTTATTCAAAATGATATAATTTGACTTAGTTTCTCAAGAAAATTAAAGAAAATTTTTCAAGATTTCAGACGTGTTGTATTTAAATTAAAAAAAAATTAACCTCCAACAAAATGGATGAAGCTTGTAATTGGAAAATATTCGACTTTTAACCAAGTAGTTCACGTGCGAGCCTGTTTGCGCGCACGAAAAATTTGTTCAGTCCGGCCGCTTGAAATATTTAATTTAAGCCCAAATGAACTGCGTTTGCCATTCTAAGTTTCCTTTTTCATTATGTTTTGACATATCGATCATAATTTTTGAAAGCTAGTTCTAACTTTCCGAAAATATATTATATTCCAGAATTTTCCATTTTCGGTTTCAATATTTGTACATCCCAAGAGACAAAATTTTGAATTTAATTAAAAAAATTTTCCGAATTTTCTAATTCGAAAAATATCCCTGATACTGGTTTTATTCTTCAAAAACTTTGACCGGCTTCGTTAATTTTCTGAGCGGAGCTTTCTAGCTCGTCTCCGGATTTAAGTATAATTTGTTCACTTCCCGACATAATAATTTATTTCACAAACGTCAGATATAAGACATACAAATCAAATACATTGTACATATAAAAAACTAAATCACATGGCATGGCAAACAAATCAAATCGTCAATATAAAATCATCAATATGAAATGTCAATGTAATCAAAATAACCGAGGCAGATGGATCAATAGCCTGCGAATCAATTATTGAAATACAAGTGAAAAATTTTGCATTAGTTTGTGTATCCTAATTTCTCATCAAGTTTTTAATTTTTGGGGTTAAAGGTGGGTTTTTTCGTAAGGACGCCAGGCAATACGGGATTGCCTACCGAGGAAGGAACTGGGATTAGGAGTCTGAGAATCATGGCAAACACAATAAAAGAGTCCGAGTACAATAATAGCATTTATTGACACTTTACAATGATTCGTAGTCTAGTCGGACATAGAGTGGACTGGCAAGTCCAGGCGGGGGCGTCGAGCCCTAATAAGGGCCGTCGTAGGTGAGTCAGAGATCCTCATCCAGGAGGCGATGCGGCATTCGGTGATGAGCCAGGAGCACGAAGCGGGTAGGAGAAGAGCGACGCACATGCGAGGTAGGAAATTGGCATAGCCCGAGGAGAGCAAACCAAGACTTGACGACGGAACGCTTCGTCGCCCGTGACTTCGGGACCCGTCGGGGTGTTTTGGCTCCTCTCGGGTTCGGCTCGGCAACCATTCAAACGACACGATGACAATGACAGACACCTTCGTAAAACCGATCATTTCGGATTCATGGGGTCTCGAAACGTGGATATTGAAAGCAATCCGCGATAGTCAGTTTTCGCATAAAACTAATACCTTCTTATTATGATGAGAATATAATAATTCATTATTTCTTCTGCGATAAAAATATAATTTTCCACTAAAAAAAAATCAGAAAGTTGTTACCATAATCTTGTAGGGTATTTGAAAAGCAACGTCTTTCTTTTCTTTACTTTTTTATATCGTGAGTTGTTTGGCTTAAAATGTTAATTTTCGTTTGCTTTTTTTGTATTTCCAAAATGCTATAACTCTGATAATTTTCATTTTATCAAAGAAAGTCTCGAGAATAAATTGTTCGAGTTTTCGAGTACTATGAAAGGCCGTCCGTAGAATTTGAAAATCTTGAAAAAAATGGTCTCAAAATTTTTTTAAATGCTCAAGCTTTTTAAATTTTCATCAAAAAAAGCTGGTTAGCGAACTTGATCTTTATTTTGTCGAGTAAAACTGTGTTCTAAAGCACAATTCAATCCGATTCGTCTTTCAAAAGTTATCCGGTATACAAACGACAATGACAACGTCAACGACAGCGACGACGAGATAGGTAGACACCATCGTAAAAGCGATTTTTTCGGATACAGGGGGTCTCGAAACGTGGAGATTTGTAGAAATCCGCGATAGTAAGTTTTCGCATAAAACTTATACCTTCCTATTATGATGCTAATACCTTCTTATTACGATGGGAACGTAAAAAACCTTATTTTTAATTAAAGATTTGCAAACTTACAAAAAACATTTATTTTAACAATGTTTTTTGCAACGGATTTTTCTTTTAATATCACTTTGACAAATCACAAAAAATAACAACATTTCATGAAATGATATCTTTTTCGTTCGAGGAAACGTTCTTCACAACTAGACTGTTTCCAAATTTGATTGGAAGTTTTTCTATGGCTGAAATCGGCGAAACGATTTTCTTGAAAGAATACTTTTTTTTTTAAATAACTATATTTACAGATTATTTACTTGCTTTAAAAACTGTAAACAGTAGAGTTGTAAGGAATGTTTTGCTTGAAAAATTCAGCCATGATTTACTAAAACTAAATCACTTTAAAAAACTAATAATAAGAAACAGTAAGAAAAAATTCAATTACGAAAATCACTGTTTAAATAATTATTTTTCGTAAGCTTTAAACTTGAGTTTTTGGCACGATAACTAACTTAGGAAAATTTTAAGACTTTCTTGATACCTTCAAAAACTGGTAAAAACCTTAGAAATTTTTTTAAAGATCATGAAAACTCTACAATATCTCTTTAATTTTTGAAAATGCTTACAAAATATTATTTAAGATGATTAGCATTTTTCCTGAAGTTGCTTAAATGCTGCATAGTTAAAGAGAAAGCTTCTCAAAATCTACCTTACTTTGTTGACATGTTTTGATATCTTCAAAGCTTAAAATGATTCTTTTTTATAAAACCTTAGCTAGTTTGAGTTCTCCAAAAAATTTTTCTTAATAGATAAACAACATGAAAAGGGCCAGTAAATTACACATTCACCCAATGTCGCAACCAATCGGGGGGGGGGGCGATTACGTAACCTTTTCTTCTCATTTCTTCTTCCACTTTTCAGCAAGTCACGTTGCTTGTGTTTTTTTTTTCATAATTGTGGTAAAAATTAAAATTTGAAAAGAAGAAAAACGACATAAATGCAAAAAAAAATATTAAAAGTTAAAGGTTTAAAGGGGGCACCCAAAACTTTAATGTCTAGGGGCGCATTTTTCTCTAGACCAGCCTTCTTTAATCAAATATTGGGATTTTACCCACCAAAATTTTAATGAAAAATCGAAAATTCATATTCTGAGCCAAGATTTTCAGTCGTTTATTTGAATTTTTTTCATTTCATAATACACCCAACTTTCGGATTATGTCCTTCCGGTCTCGGCCTTCCTAAAACTGCTAGCCCACGCAGTTTTTCGAGTATATTGTGCAATCTCATGTATTCAGATTGAAAACCGTTTTGGCGGCCGTGACTGTTTACGTTTGGATCCCCCCAATTTGTGGCCAAGGCTATTTTCAGGCAACCCCCGAAACAGGAGTGAAACGAAGAGTTCGGTGTACTCATATGTTAGAAAAGGTGGAAAGGGAAATTCTTTATTTGACACACACAAAAACTGTTCGCATACATTTCTTAGGGTAACTTAAATAAAATAATAAAGAAGAATAAAATTGTTACTTTATTCTGTAACACATAAATAAGCGGACCTGTTTTCAGGTACAGAAATTAATAAAACATAAATCTAACATAACATATTGTAACATAATATGGAAAATGTCGCATTTTTGAGAAAACTTAATTCGAGCGCGAAGCGCGAAGCATTTGATGAGAATGTATTCGTTAAAACCGAAGAAGCTTCAACAAAAGGAGGGTTGCCATTTCAATTGAGAAAAAAAATGTAAGGATTTTCTCGACCATTAAACTGCAAAATTTTTAATCTTGAACTCTTATAAATTGAACTTTGAATTGAGAATTTTAAAATTTTAAAATCATCTAAGCCTTTCTACTTCAGTTAATCCATGGCTTATTCTTTCGAGTGAAAAATTCCATACACATCCACTATTTATAATTTTGAAAAAAAGTACAAATAATCGTCAAGCATAGATATCTGTTGAAAAGAATGTGCTCTTTTAAATCAAATGGCTTCAACAATTTCAGCCATAGAAAAATGTGCTTTTCGACTTAAAACCAGCAGAGTCATAGAGAATGTCTTCCCCGAAAAAATAACCGAATCATTTATTAAACTTGCAACAATTTAAAAAAAAATGGTGCGAAGGGACAGTAAGGGAAAACTCAATTGCAAATAACAACAAAAACCATATACCAAGTCTTCCTAGCTGCATTTTAAAATCATTTAAATTGAAAATTATAAGTTTAAAATAGAAATCGTTTAAGCTGAAAGATTTAATAACTACGCGTTGTAAACCGAATGATTGCATAGCAAAAAGAAATAACAAATTTCGGACATTTAATGTCATTGGATAGATTTTGCTTCAAAAAATTTGTGAAATTTTCCGTCAAAAAGAAATTCACTGTCATTGTTTGAGGATCAAGAAAAAGTTTATCGTACCCATTTTCAACGTGAAAACAGATATCCAGGAGAGTTAGTATAATATTAATGAGCAAAAGTGTGACACAGTATTATCAGTACTGATTAGTGGAAAGGAAGAAAAACTGATTAACGAAACACATAAGAGGGATTACGTTCGTACACAAGAAGTGACTGGGACCGTGCATTGAGCAGTACAGGCTGTCCCTCCGTCCGTCCAGCCACTTAGTCGCCCGGAAGTGTGAGTAAACAGAATTACCGGGTCCGTACGCAATCTGAGTTTACACGTGACCACGGAAGATAAATTTAAAAAAAACTATGGGAAAGAAAATCTCCAACAGTCATAAAGCATAAAGACTGAACGCAAAGCGCCAGATCCGACAGACGCGCGCGTTTATTTTTTATTATCCGTGTTAAGAATTGTGGTTCACAAGATATATATCAAAAAAATTTCTGATGTTGTAATGTTTGGCTATTGGACATTCCACGTTCTCTGTGTCAGTCAATTCTTTAACCTCCTCGCTGTATACGTTTATTTTCGCCCGTTTTGACCTAGTACCTGTATCATCAGGTTTATATATTCCACGGAAGTCTGAGTTTCCGTTTGGTGTTTTTTCCAGTATCGCAAAGATGTCACCATTGAACGTTGACAATACAATTTGTACTCCCGTTGGCACGGGGATGAGGAGACGATTTCGGTTCCACAAACCAATTGGTTTATCGGGAGGAAAAGTGTAGTGTTGAAGTTCAAATATCCTAGTCGGATTGTTGTGGGATTTGAGTCGAATAAGTCTAAGCTCTTTAAATTTAAATCCAAGTACTTTACGAAAAGTTTGCCTGACATGAGGAGACCTGGACCTGGCACGAAGTTGAGGGTCAGCAGAAGGAAGAGACACGGCGGATGGCTGAGTTCTGGCAGGAGGAAGAGACCTTATGGCAGAATGTCTCTCAGGAGAAGAAGCAAAGGGTACCTGACGAGGAAAACTAGGATCAGCTTCATCAACAGGCAAAAACTTCGACTGCAAACTCAATTCTGCAACAAGAAATTAATTATAATAAAATGAGGTGTTTCGGGTTTCAATTGTGTGCAAAACCACGAAGCGTCCTCAAGATTCGTAGTTTTGCACCCAATTGAAGCCAGAAACACCTCCTTTTATTTTGATGAATTATTGTAAAAGAATTAAATCTATTATTGAAGAAATGAGTTGTAAATGAGTTTGTATCTCTATCCAGTGATTTTACAAATTTTTTCATGAGACCCAACTTAATATGGAAAGGTGGAAGGATAATTTTTAATGGTTTCACTAATGGGTCATTGATGAGATTTTCGAATCATCGTTCTAGCGACATCCTTTCGGCCAAACTTTTTTCTTATATATTGATTACCACAATCTCGGCTGTCCCATAAACACAAGAAGCAAGTATACTTCGTATTTCCTTATTGCTGTCTCATAAGCATTGAAAGAACTTTGAACTCTCCACAAATTCGCCGTTCATGTTGTTCGTACTTAATTTTCTCGATGCCATACGACACTGGCCTACAGTTGGCTGCATAAACAATTTTTTTTGACGTTTTTTTAAGGAATTTTTAGTAATATCACTGATCTGACTTCATTATTTAATTCAGCGGCTTGAAATCGATCATGATACCAAGTTTTTCCACCATATACTCGAGAATAATGTTTTTTGAGGTTATGTCTAAAACTAATAGGATAAGGTGCTATTTCGACATGAAATTCGGATTTAGTGCCTTAAAATACATAGGGATAGCATAGTCTCCGGAAATGTACATGACCCTTTATTTCTTTTGTAATCGTTCAAACTTTCGATCTCTAGTTTTCAACGGGTCTTTATGTTTCGGCACTCACAAAGTACGAAAATCATAAGATTTTGTCAGAGTCTGTATGTTGTTCTGTTTGGTTACCTAAACTTTGTAGACATGCTAACTATTGAAGGATTTGTCCAATCGAGTCAGCATTTAATAAACTTTTTATGGGTTCCAAAATGTAAGACAAGTTCGTCCACCAGATATTTCCGACCAAAAAAAAAAATGTAGAACATTATAAAAATTTGAAGAAAGAAGTTTATCAAGATTTTATAAATTTTTGTCCAAGTTTCCGATACATGATGAAAAGACATACACGTTATTCCAATAGCATTTTCTATTTCGATAAAAATTTAACAAAATATATGATTCTTGACATTCTGACAATTTTCAAAAGATAGAAAAAGCTATTTTTCTAACAAATTAAGAAATTCCGACCACAATGTTTATTAGATATCAAATATGTTTTGATTATATGCCAATAAAATTTTTTGATTAAAACAAAATTCAAAAAGGTAGATCATTTCCCAAACTATGCAATTTTTGTTTTTAAGACATCCGTAAGTTTTAATCTCGATATTTTCTACACCTTCTTATTTTTTAAGGAAAACCGTTTATTTCACCTAATTGTCGAGAGCAAAGCGCGAGTTTCGCCAGGAAAGTAATCATCAAAGCTGCAGGTGGTTAGAGAACCGTCCTTTAAAGAAAGTTAAAAAATAATTTCAGTTCCAATGTATGACTATAGACATCAGGGGTTCAAATCGCGGTTTTCGATTTGAGTTACAATATTTATGGTATTTGAAAAAATGTATTCGAAATGCACGTATTTAATATGCGAAAATTATAAAAAATAAAGTTTATACATTTTGATGTTGGCATCTAATTTCGCGAAGAACATAACATACAGTTTTACTATTTCCAATTCTAAAAATAAGTAAATAATCTTTGAATATAATTATTTGTTTACAATATATTATCTTTGAGAAAATTGCTTTAGCAATTGCAGCCATAGAAAAATTTACCTTGAAATTTGCAAACGGTAGAGTTTCAGAGAATATTTTTCTTGAAAAAATAGACATAAAGTACTAAAATTCAACCATCTTTCATAAATTGCCAAGTAGCGATAATAGCAAAAAAAAATCAATTGCAAAAAAAAAACACTTTTAGAATACATAGTTTTAAAATTCTTTCATCATGCATAATAGTGCATATTCACTGAAAATGACATCCTCAGTAACATGATTTTGATTCTTAAAAAAATAGAATTATAAACCATAGTAAGGTTCATTATTTAATGTATAGGACGTTATTAAATTTCTGCACAATCGTTTATTCCGTTGATTTATTAAACTGTTAATACCCATTAAAAATTTTTTTTCCAGTACACTGCAGTTTAACCACACTCAAATCGCTCAAGGAAACTAAAGAAATATATAAATTTATAAAATGGTTGCGCTTTTTAGAAAATAATAAAAATTCGATTTTTTGAAAATAATATTCATCCTTTATGATTTCGGTCCGAATTCTGATAAAATATAATTTATGTTATTCAGAATAACAATAATTAAATACAACCTAAATAATCATTTTGCAAAATTTCTTACCTAAATGCTAAGACTGCTGATATTTCTTAATGCTGTATTGAGTTAATATATCACTTTAGCTTTGCTAAGGTATGAAACTTTTTATGCTTAAAAAGATAACTGATTCTTCGAAAAATTAATTTATTGTAAAAAAAAGTTTGTGATTCATTCTGAACCAATCTATTAAAAAGGAAAAATTGAAAGTTTAAGCAGGAAAAGTAATAAACCAAACAATGCATCTATTTCTAAAAATTGCTAATTTCAAAACATCTTTTGTGCAATATTTAAACAAACACAGATGTCTTTTAATAAATTGAGCTAAACATTTATGCCTCAATTAAAAGAAATCTTGATGATATTCATAGGCAACAATGCAGAGTGAAACGAATCTTGAGCTTAGTGTCTACGTTTTAATAATTCTTTGAGGATCGCAATGAAATTTAGTTTCTTATTAAACATATTAGGTAGAAAATCAGAACACAGAAGAGCTAACAAATCAAAATTAAATTGCAAACTAGATCTTTTTCCGGTTCATCCGAGAAAAGTATACATAGAACAAACGCAGAGTGGTAAGAGTCAAACAAAACCAACCGCTCATTATTTTCTAATCCTTTCTCCGTTCTTTTCATGCTATCAGGGAGCAACATGCTTTAAAGCCAATTTATACGTTTCACGACGGAAAAATGATAAACAAAGTAATTGCTGAATATTTTTTTGCCTAAATAAAAAAATGCCTGGGGATATTGGCGAAGTAAATCCAGGGATAGCTTTAGTTTTTCATAAAAAATGGAGAAATCGAAAATCTATAGCTACATCCTGTTGTAGCAAGGAGTCAGCATGGAGAGAATAAAAACAGTTTATTAATTATTGACTAGTTAGAGTTCTTGACTGCTGCGTAATGATATAGCCTTCTGTTGGTATATGTTCTGTTTATGTTTTTGGTCCTTAAATATGCAAACCCTAAAAAAATGTTAATAACATGCTAATTGTTTAAATCATTAGTTTATCGCAAAGGCTGACAAAACCTTACAACAATTGTACATTGTTTTATGGTAATGTAATTTTTTTTTAATTATTTTTTTGGCCTAATTAAAGAAATTCGTGCAGCTATTCCTGAGAGACATCCAGTGATAGCATTGGTTGTTTCATATTACCATTAGTTTATTTTTAATTAATGGCACAAGTTTCGAATCTATATGCATAGCTAAATTTTGGGTCGTAGTCTCTTGTGGTTGCTGATTATCAATGCGCTGTGTATAGATCTCCAGTTCCGAGAGCTCGGTTGGTATCCGCCAGATTATTCTGATTGGTTACACGGAAATAGGCGGGATATGCCGGACAGCAGAACCGTATATGGCATCCGACTTAGTACATTTCTTATTTTCTTAAGACGTTCACGACTCATAACCTCAGAATGAAGTTAATAATTTTGAAGGAGAATGTAAGTGAAACTTTTTCTACACACTCGAATATGCAATTGTCTATTAAAAATGAGTTACTTGGTGTTTTCGATGCTTTATTATTCTTTTATTATTAGGAAGATTTTTATATCATTCCAGTTGTGTGAGCTTTAGCCAGCTATTATTTAAGAAGTGTATATATTATTTTTTTGATAACTTTAACCGTCCGTTCGGCACATGGGTCCATACACATGGGGGTTTTTTAAATTTTTCTCATTTTTAGTTGAAAGAACCTAAGATAGAGTTAATTAAATGTGTCTGGGGTAGTCTTTTAAAATATTGTATTATTACTATGGAGACGGGGATATCTACTATATTATTACAAAGGTGCTGGTTTTGAATATTTTTATATAAATTTTTGGACGTTCTTAGTTAAATCCAGATGAGATAGGATTCATTGCATGTGCTAGGGATACTTTCTTGGGATTTTTGATTATTACTGTGGGGATTTAAATCTATGCTAGAGTCTTGTTAATTATCGGTGAGAGGGTGTGTGTATTTACTAAACGAATGAAAAAGCAACTGGTGTGATCATCTTCAATTGGTAATTTTATTGGTATTTTTAGTTGAAGGCAGCTGATGTGGGGTTCGTTAAGTGTACTAGAAGCGGTTTCTTGGGTTTGCTGATTATTACTATGGGGATATCAATATAATATACTAGAGTCTTGCGAAGGATTAAGATATCTGCTCATATAAATAGGGAAATTAACACTAAGAATATCCAAAGACAAAATGCATCAATATATTTCTTTTTTTGAAAAATCGATCGCAAGACCGATCAGATTATCTATCCTGGAATGATCTATATTGATAAAAATAATAACAGTATTTAATGATTTTCGACATGTTTAATATTAATTAGCAAAAAAAATGTAAGTACTGTGTAAACTCTATTGAATATACGTAAACCTGCACTGTTGGTAATGTACCGTATGTTTTTACACGATCATAGATAAGAGCCAACATAGTTAGGTACGTGTAAAATTGCTCCGCGCAGATTAAATCTCTAAAATTCTGATTCTCGTGTAGCCTGAAAAAAATTTACAACGATATAGATATATTATATTAGTATATTTACCAATAGAATT
>UWNZ010034514.1:0-10169 GCA_900474215.1 Andricus inflator
AAATGAAATGAAAAAAGACAAATGAGTATAAGAGAAACTGGTTTAAAAAATTGCTCGTTATACGGACAAAATCCAACGAGACTGACGATCATCTCGTATCGTTATGCACCACTAAAAGCGACCTATAAGAAGCAGAAATGTTGATAAATTATCTACTACAGTGCACGATTTATCCCACAACTTCATGAGGGCTTATCAACAAAAAAGCACGGTACGCCCCTTACCTACGTGAGACCCCACCGCCTAAGTTATGGCATGGTGCATCTCATCCCAAGTATGAACCTATAACCCTAAACCAAAAATAAATACTTACGTGCTGCAGTTCAGTTGTAGGCTTCGTTATCGTGCTAACGCTTGACAATCTGAGGGCTCTCCTTGACAAAGCACATAGATGGTAGGCAGGGTTTATTGTTTTTTTTTTCTGAAGATCGTGGCGACACTGTACGTGAGGTAGCATGTACTTCATAGTTATCTCGAAAAGGAATCTCCAAGTATAATAAATCAGCAATAAACTATTTTTTTTGTATAATTTTAAGTGTCTTTTTAGTGATGATTTCAGAATTCAAATCTTTTGAGACCAGACATTCTATATTCTTCAATAATGTTATCAGAAGCAAGTTTTAGTGATTATTATGGTTCTAAATAATATGACCAATAAATGTGTTAGACTTTGTTTATTTTCGCGCAGAAGAAAATATTCTGTTCGTAATAATTATGCCATTACTGAAAATCGCATCATTCGTAGTTTGAAGTAATCTCGCATTAGCTTTCAAAACCAATTTCATCTATAAATTTTTAGAATTTTTTTAGTTACGTTTTAAATTGTTGGGAACAATTAGATCTATCTATTGTTGATGATATTTGTTGAGTGAAAAATCAAATATTGATTCTGTTTATACTGAGAACTCAGAGGAGAACAATGTCTTTCGTAATACGAGGTTCCGAAGCGGAAATTATTCACTCTAAAAGATAATAAAAAGATAAATAATAATTATTGCTTATTGTTAAATTATGTGTTGAAAAATTATTAGATATAGTTATGGAAAACTTTTTATCATCAATGATCAAATGTAAAATAACATAAAGAAAAAAAATGTCTGCAGATATATACATAACGTGGGTATGTATCAAAAAAATTGTTAATAACAGTCGCCATTATTTCCAAATGTATTCTATCACTTGATACGGAAATACTTAGCGCATATCTAGTAATATGTATTTATTGTAAAAACAAATTTTGCATCAAGAAAAAGCCCAGAAAAGGGATTTTTAAAAATAAAATTTGTCATTAAGAATTCACATATTTTATTTTTATTAGAAAAAATCACTTTTTAAACAATGTTTTGAAACCGGTATCAACAATGATAATTGATAATTATAAGGATTTGATAGAGATACTAAAGTTATTTCAAGTTGAAAAATGAGCATTGTTAAAAACGATTTATAAAATCGAGGTAAATATCCTTATTTTTAAGTGTAACTAATTTTGGAGGAGAACTGAAAGTGAACTTTAGAAAAAAAGAGTTTTCAGGTCATCATCGTTTATTTAGCAACATCAAACAGTTGCATTTTTAACCAACAAAGATTAAATTTCTTCAAAGAACATTATTATTATACAAAAAAGATCAATTTTCTACAAAATACATAAATTTGCAACCAAATAGCTCAATTTTCAACCAACAAAGATACATTTTTACCATAACTGGAATATTAAAATTAGGAATTATAAAAAATAAAATTCAACAACAAAAAACTAATTTTTAACAAAATAGTTGAATTTTTTAACCACGGAGATGAGTCTTTAACCAGAAATATAAGTTTTGAAGAAATTACTTCAACTTTCAGACACGCAGGTGGATTTTCAACAAAAGAAGATAAATTTGCAACAAAATAGTTGAAACCTCGATCAAAGCAGATTCATTTTCATCCAAACGGTTGCAGTTTTAACAGAAGAATATTACATTTATATCAAAAACGATGTATTTTCAAACCAGAGAGAAGGAACATATTCTAAATTTATCTAAATTGTAACTTTTACTTATAAAGTCAAATGATTTTAGTGCATAAAAATCGATTTCCAGCGAAAACTGCTAACATAACCGAAAATTCTTCAAGAATGGTAAATCTTCTTTTAAATTCATACCATTATTTATTAACACCGGGTACAGAAATTAATAATCTGCATTTAGAAATGCAACATCTAGTTAAAAATTAATCTATTTTGGTTGAAGATTCATAAATTTTCTAGAAAATTTACGTTTTTTGTTGAAGATTCAACTGAAAAGAATGCAGAAATTGGTATTCTTAGGCCTTCAGAATGCTTTCGACAACATTCGTTTGTTCCTTTTACTGACTGATGAAATAAAAGCACCTTACAAGGACAAGCTTCAGGTTGATGCAATTCGTTTGATAAGATTTATAGAATGCATTATATACTGCATTGAAGGAACGGAATAATTATTCACCGACTTCTTCATTACCAGAGTAATCATTTTTTGCTCAGTTCGAAAAAATGAGGATCCTTTCTACAATAGTACTACTATTGGCGATTACCCTTAACTTTATTGGTAAATATCACATTGCAATAATATATCTGCATTTTTACACATTTTATTGAGGTTTCTGCAAATATATTTGTCAGCGGTAATCAGAATTGTATCTCAATTTAGATCCGCGAATAATCATAAAAATTGCAAATTTTTTTCCAAACTCTATTTGAATTTGTCTGAAATTATTACGAATTTAATGTAGATTTGAATAAAAACAGAAACATTTCTTTTACTTAAATATATCAATAATATTTTGGAAATTCTATGTAGTACTGTATAGTCTGAAATTTCACATATGTTTCTTAAGAATTGTTATTTGAAAAGTTATCTGAAGTCTTATCTGTGATTCAACTTTTGCCTGTAGCATTATCTCTTATTTGCTTGTGTTAGGGAAAATGCATGTCAGTTTCTTCTCGAACATTATGTAAATCTTCTGAAATGTTTTGAAATCTTTTCATAAATTATCTTGACAGCAATTTTTCAATATCAAAAATCATTTAAAAATGTCCTTGTAATATTAAGAAATTTTTTTTATTTTCTCGAAGTCTTTTAAAAATTTAAATATTTTTTCAATTATTTCAAACCTTTTCAAGATTTAATTTATCTTTGATTTTTTTAAACTTCTAGATGTCCCTTGGACTCAGTCGGATTTTTTTACAAAAGTTTGTAATTAAGCAGAATTAAAAATTTTTTTATTAAAATTTTCTGGATTTTAGGAAATAATTTGATATCTTTTAAATTTTTTCAATTTCCTTTAAAAATTCGTTCTTTGCAATCAAAAACTAATTTCGAATTTTACCAGGAATTGAAACAAAATATTTCTTAAAAACTTTCAAAAGCCTGACAAAGTTAATTTTTCAAAACGTTAAAAAATTTCCAATTTTTAAAAATGTTGTGAAATTTTCTCAAGATTTAAGTTCTTTGAATCTTTTTAACCTTCGAATTATTTTTCAATTACCAACTAGTTCGCCGCTTTAATTCCCAGTTACTTTCCACTTTTCCGATGATTAATACATTTTTTAATTACACATCTTAGTAAAAAACTTTTATGAAAGCATCAATCATTAAAACTTTTAAAGTATAAACGATTTTTTAGAAATACAAAATAAAATATTACTCAACAATGTTGACAACATTTTTTAACTACTTGAGACTCACAGATATCACTTGCATCACTGCAAAGTCTCTTCTTCAAGTTTTTTGCCTGATAGCGTTGCATTGCTATTCTATGATGAAACTCGAAAATAATTGCACAAACTATTCATAATTCGGTCAAAAATTCTCACTAGTTTTAAAATTTTAATTTTATTTCAGTCGCATGTCCTGCCAGGCGATCTTTAGCAACATGTAACATTCATATCCATCACAAGTAAATTCCTTGATCTCCTAGTTACATGTTTTTGTAATCTCTTGAGTTAGCTTTAATTAAAAAAAAATGTAGCAGACAGTTTGAAAATTCTTTCCTTCTTGGAAATCTCGTTCTCTAAAATGGTCAATTGCAGATATTCAAGCACAAAGAATTTTTTAGCATGAATTAAGATTTCTTCATCCGCTGATTCGATGAAAATGAAAAAATCGTTAGAAAGCAATAGAATATACTGATTGTCGTAAAAACGACTCGTTAACAACATTTCAAAAGCAGCGAAAAGAAATTAATTATATTTGTGGTTACTGTTATTGAAAACACGTAACTAGTTATCAACTCGATATTTATTTAAAAAATTAATTTTTACCAATATCGCTATTAAAGAAGTATATAGCTACGGTAACTAGTTTGAAGAAACTATTTATGTTCGATTTTTCAGAATATTAAGGATTTTTAATTGCGTTAATCGTCTCTTTTTTCAGAAATAAGTTTCGAGTCTCTAACTAATAGAGAATCTATTGACCTGAATCTTTCTCCGGCCAGGTCTCCTTCTCCACCTGCGAGGTCGAGGTCCAGGTCTCCTTTTGTCAGGCATTCTCATGCCGAACTTCCTCCTGACAGATCCTTTTCTCCTGTCAGGCCACCTCGTGCGAGATCCCTGTCCGCGGCTATTCCTGCCGTAGATCCTTCTATCAGATTCGTACCACCTACAAGGCTACCTTCTTCTAACAAAAGGGGATATGGACTTGAACATATGGCATTTATTCGGCTTATTCCCAACAAGAATCCGAGACAGATATTCGAATTTCGAAGATACACTTTTCCTGCCGATAAAGGATTGAAATTAAGAATAAATAATAATATCCATAGGCCTATGACAACCAAAGAACAAATTGTTATATCAACATCCGATGGTGACGTCTTTGCAATATTGGAGACTGCTTATGTTCTTGCGGGTATATATATCCTTCATGAAGACGTTAAAAGACGGGTGAAAATAAACATGGAAAGCGGCAGTGTTACCCTATTGACCTCAGCAGAAGTCAATGAAATTCCAGTAGGTACCAACCACCCACTCCTAAGATATTTTCGAGTAAAACGGGCGGCATTGAACAAGTAAATCGCAATCCTCCATACTAATAATAACATATAAAAAACTGAAAATATAATATTGTTGGTGATCCAGAGTGGGATTGAAGTGTTACAAGTAAGTTATAATTAGAAATAATAAAGAATAGAAAATGTATCATGGTTCTCAAGACTTCAAGCTTTCTTCATTTCCCAATCCATTCTTTTTAAAAACAAATAAAAACTAGCTGTGAATTTTGAATTGTATATGTCCCCGCCGTTTGTATTTTTTGGTATATAATGCTCACTTGTTGAGAACATTGTTTCTTTATTATGATTAATTGTCGAATAAATTTTATTTTTCATAGAGGAAGCATTAGCGAGATTTTTAAACATTTAAAAATATTCGTTCAAATATTCCTAAATATTATGGGATGCCCTCAATGAAAAAAAAAAAAACAAAAATCCAAATTGGTCATTGAATTTGTCGATGAAGGAGTCTTCTCTTTTTGTATCAACTTTGAATTATACTGCAATAAAATTGAAAAATAATTGGTTCATATTAAGCAATGCGAATATTGAAAGCAATTCTCAATTGCTTTTTAACTTTGATATTGATCATGATAGCGAACATAGTTAAAATTCAAAATGAATTTGTAATAAAATGATCTAACAAAATTAAAACTTTAGTTTTTTCTGTGTTTACGAAAATATTTTAGGGGGAAAATTATCAGATGTTTATAACATATATCACTATCACATATATCACTATGTGTCATACATTTTTAATGCTGATATACTTACAGAACGGAAATAATTCATTTAATGTTGAAGTTGATTTGTATAAACAGTTGATATACACAAATGGTCAACAATTTCCTATTCAGTTTGGTTATTTTAAATAAACACAGCATTTTTATTCCTTACCGAACCTTAGTAGCATCGTTTAAAAACTGATTCGCGATTACAAAAATAAAATATTTTAATTGCTAAAGAAAAACTTTATGTACAAAACAGCTATGTTGGGCATTTTTTGCTGAAATGTTTATACTTACAACGAAAACTGCTAATAATGAATTTAGTATTGATTGTTGAAGTAATAATATATATCCAAAGAGGACGGCGACTGTCAACAACAAATTTATAAACAAATACACATGCTAGTTAATTTTATGTAGAGTATCTTTTTTTCTCAATAACATTGTACACTTGACTCTTTATGATATCAAGTTTTATATAAATTTACTTTAAAGTTTCGCTATAAGTAAATCCACAATACAAATTTATTTGTGTAATTGTTCTGCGCTATGCCTAAAAATGGAAAAATCAAAATAGGTCGATCAATTTTTCAATGAAAGAGCCTTTCCTCTTCTTGCTAAAGCTTTGAGTTATACTAATACATATTGAAACATAAGTCTTTCATATTGAGTAATACGAATAGCGAAAGCAATTCTCGAATATCTTTTTACATTCTCATCAGAAAAGATATTAGATTTGTATAAAATTTGACCCCGCCCCCCACCCTTTTTATCAAGCGTCCACGTTTTGGGACCTTCCGAACCCGAAAAACAGGTTTTCTCCAATGTGTCTGTCTGTGTGTCTGTAGATTTTTAGTTTGTTAGCACGATAACTTCCGAAAGAATTTACGGCCTGAAGCTTTTTGAATTTCCCTGAAAAATTGAACATTCGAATTTTGATCGCCCAAAAAAGTAATGAAAAATAAAAAATTGCATTTTGTGCTCAAACTATACAAGATCCGAAAAAAGATTGGAAGAAAAACATTGTGCATTCAAAAAAGATATAAAAATTGTTTAATGATCACTTTTTGATAGGACGCGTAGTTTTTGTTCAAAAGTCGTAAAAAAAAATTTTAAATATAAAAAAATTAACCTTTTGGACAAACGACACAAGCTATGACGAAAAAAACTAAGGCAAAAATTGTTATTATTATATTAATAATTCAATTAATTAAAATTTGTTCACCCAAAAGTGTTTACAAATTTGTTGTGAATAATTTTTAGACAGAATGGGTACATTTCCTTTTAATCGTATAAAACAAGATTAAAAACTTAGAAATTAAACTTTTGGAAAAACGACACATGAGACGAAAAAAATGAAAAGTTAAATGTTTTTCAATCAAAAAAGATCTACAAATTTGTTATAAACTTTTATTATAAAAATATATTAAAAATAAAGAAATTACGTTTTTGGACGAAGGGCACAAGGTAAAATAATATTTTATGTATCGAAATTTTTTACTTAAGTTATATCTACAAATTTGCTCAAAACTACTATAAAAAAAGTGGAGAAGTTTGTATCCTTAGGCTTATCAGTTTAAATAATTTTACCACTAAGCACTAAAAACTGGAAATTAATTAATTTTATAACTTCAAAATGAACTATTTTCAAATGAGAAGCATTGAAAATCTAAAAATTTAGAATTTGAACTAAAATTGCAAAAATGTTTACCATATCAAATGTATAGCCTGAATTCCTGAAAATCTGTAAACTCCTTCAATTCCCTCAGCGCTCTAAAATTCAGGAAAATCTATAAATTTCGTAAAATCATTGAATATCCTGAATTCCTTGAATACGTATTCCAAGAATTCCTTGCATTCTATGAATTTCTAAAAAATTTTGTTTTCCTACAATTCCCTGAATTCCCCGGATTCAGGGAATATTCCGAATTACCTGGATTACCCGAATTTCTGGAATTCTCTGAATTTTTAGGATTCTCTGAATTCCAGGAATTAAAATATTTCAAAAAATTCAGATGAAGTAAAAAGAATTCGACAGGATTCGAGAGTATACAAAAGAATTCCAAGCAATTCAAAATAATGAAAGATCGTCAAAAGATAAATAATTTTTAGGTGGATTTCCCATTTTCCAGGCACCTTTACACATTAATCAGTTCAAAAAAAGGAAAAAAAATTGCCTGTGAAATAAAAACCTGCCTCTGAAGTTATTTTTATTGCAGTAATTAATCTGTACAAATAAAATTGGAATCATATCTGTATGTTATTAATTGCTAATTCAATGTTTCTCGCTCATCAAATATTGTTAGTTGATAGAGTAAATTTTACAGGTAATGTTCGGAAAAGTTGTCTAATTATTTTTATTATAAGCCAAAAAAGTTTCATTACAGTTTATTACACTGAAGTCGATTGCCGCCTACTTTGCAAAATTTTGGAGATGGCATCTGTCTGTCTGTATCTCGGTCCGCCCGTCCGTCCGTAAACACGATAATTCTCGAAGAAGTGAACCGACCAAATCGAGCTTTGGCAGACTGTTTTTAGATCCTAAAAGAAAAAATGAGTTCCTGAACCAGCCGGTTTGGATAGAAATCCAAAAAGTTAGAGAATTTTCAAAATTTTTGAGACCGCTTTTTTCAAGATTCTAAAATTCTATTTACTGATATTTGTAGTAGTCGGGAAGACGAATAATTTATCAGCATGACCTTTTTGACGAAAATGAAATTATCAGAGTTATAGCATCTACAATATTTAAAAAATTAATCGAAAATAAAAATTTTAAGCCAAACAACGCACGATATGAAAAAAAGTCAAAATAAGAAAAATGTTTCTTTTTAGAAGCTCTACAAGATTATCATGAAAAACTTTTAACTTTTTTTGAAAAATCGAAAATTCAAATTTTGATCACACAAAAAATGATGAAGAACAAAAATTCCATTTTACGATTAAACTATGCAAGATACAAAAAAGGATGAACCGGAAAAAATTATGCTGCCAAAAAAGATCTACAAATTTATTGAGAATCGCTTCTTGGTAGGATGCGTAGTTTCTGCTTCATTCGTAAAAAACAATGGTAAAAATAAAAAGATTAAATTTTTGGACAAACGACACAAGGTACGAAAATAATAAATCAAAAAATGTTGTTCGGATGGAAAAGAGCTACAAATTTTTTATTCATCATTTTTTCATGGGACAAGTAGTTTTTCTTTAAATCGTATCAAAATAACATTAAAAATAATGTGAAATTTTGTAGCACAATTTGATTTTTTTTTAAATTTCTGTTACAGAAATAAGTGTCGAGTCTTTACCTAATAGAAAAGCTATTGACCTAAATCATTTTCCGGCGAGGTCTTCTTCTCCTCCTGCGAAGTCGAGGTCCAGGTCTCCTTCTGCCAGGCACACTGCCGCCGAACTTCCTCCTGCCAGAACTTGTTCTCCTGGCGGACCTTGTTATATTGCATTCGTACCACCTACTAGACTACATTCTTCTTACAATCGCGGATATGGACTGTTGAAATTGAAAATTACAAATACTTCCTTTGGGCCTATGACGACCCTGGAGCAAATTTGTCATCACCGATTACAATATCTTATTTTTTTATATAAAATTCTCTGAATGCATTAAATTTGCTTAATTCCTTGCATTTGCTGAATTCGTTGAATTCTCTTAATTCCTTGAAATCTCTGAATTCCATGAGTTCTCTAAATTCGCGGAATTGAAATATTTTAGAGAATTTAGAGGAAGTAAAAAGAATTTGATAACTCTACGCTGTATGAGTAAATTATATCAAATCAGATGTGTTTTTAGTTTTATATATTTCATTCGAAACCACCATGTTATGAGCCTATAACGCTCCAATAAAAATGAGCGTTAGCTATCACTTTTCCGAACCATGTCAGCTAATGGCAGTTTATTAGTTCGAAACGCCGCCGCACTGGCGGTTTATTAGTTCCACAAATGGCCACTAAATAACGCACAATGTATTCGCGCCATACAAGATTATCAATCACAACCCAAGCAGGTGACTCCCATATCAATCGTATGTTTTCATCTAGAACAACAGAATCAGTGGAGCCTTCAGTTATCTGCAATTATTTCGCAAAGTGTTATAATTGTAAATCTTGCTGCACTCAACATCATGAACAAAACAACCCAAATCGCACAGCTGAACATAAATCAAGTTTTACTACCTGAAAAATCAAAGGATAAACGTGAGTTGGCCTTCGAGGAATTTGACAAATGGAGAAAATAAATCAAAAGCAATCTCGGACAGTGATCAGCACTGAAAAGAAACATCCATTTTATAGGACGTTATCGCACCATTTCGGAAAAGGTATATTCAACGCTCACTTTTCTTGGTGTTCTAAAGGCTCATAACATGGTGGCTTCGAATAAAATATCATACATAACTCGTAGGGTTACACATGTGCCTA
>UWNZ010035566.1:0-10868 GCA_900474215.1 Andricus inflator
GGCACTTTTAATTTTGGACAATTGAATTAAAAACTTAATTAATGCCATTTTTTTATTTCTTTTATGCCAAGGTTTTAAATTTTGCATCTCATGTCTACTATATATCTTTCACCAGTTGTATGCGGAAGGTCCCAGAATTAAGGCAACCCTTAAAAAATGTTTAGGAATACAATTATGCTTTTATATTTCTCTGCTCATAAAAAATCGTACTTTTTATGACTTGTACCAGCGCCAAATTCTTTTTTTCCAATCGGAGACCAAATAAGAGTTTTGTCCTTTCTATTAGCTACAATCTTCATTCCCAAGATATTTTTCTAAAACTAATATGCATATTTTTGAAAAACCAAAAACTACGAAAACCTCACTTTTTACATAAATTTAAAGCTAGCAACCTCCAAATAATTTTTTGAAATCTGACAAAATTAGGATAGTATTTTTTCATCCGGCGAAACAAGCTGTCGCGATATGAACGCAGAAAAATAAAAACAATTTTTTTTGCACCACCCTAATACACGTATATACTCATATTATTACTACCGAATATTCAAATAAATTAATCTTTAAATTCATTTCTAAGGTCAATGAATGTTATTATTAATGAAAACAAATTTGTATATTACTTTCCTATTTCAATTATAAGCACTTGAAGATCAATGCATATTTAACACGTTTATATTTTCAACAAAATATATTTTTCTGATATTAGTGAAAATTATGAAAAGAAGATCGGTTTAAGTAAGTGGAAGTTCAGTATTATAATAAATTCACCGTTATGTTAAAAAATATCATTATTTAATTTAATGACATAATTGTTAAAACAGACTTAAACCAGCCCGAAAAAATTCCCTTATTTTAATAAAAATTTCCTGACCTTACATGACCAACATGAATCCATGACATATCCAGCTTTTCCAGATCGATCCACTGTTTCTTGTTGCAGAGTGGAGTACAACATTTGAGTGTTCGCCAAGTGGCGCCCCTATCCTTGGTGTTCCTCGTAGCGAATCTTATGTTCCTGAAAGGTCTTTTCCTGCTAGACCACATTCTACAGAGTTTCTGGTCAGGCCTTCTCCTCCTGCCAGTCTTCTCTTCGTGCCAGATCCAGGTCTTCTCCTGCCATTCCTTCTTCTCCCCGCTCACGAGGAATTCAACTTGAAGAACTTAGTTCTGTTCGGCTTATTCCCCACACAAATCCTAGCCGGAAATTCGAAGTTCGAAGGTACACTTTTCCTCGCGATGCACCAATTCAAGTGAAAGGAAATTATCATGTCCTTGAGCCCATGCCAGCCGACAAACAAGCTGTATTATCGACGTCCAATGGTGACATCTTTGCTAAATTTGAGAGAAGAAATACACTTCTTCGTGGAATATATAATGACGATCACAAACGGGTAAAAATAAACATGTACAGCGGCAAGGTTGAATATATAAACAGAGAAGAAGTCGAGGAATCTCCCTTAAGCAAGCGTCGTCCAATCTTTAAGAATTAAAAAGGTAATAATAATAAGCGACATTCGGCAACAATATTAATTTAATTTAAAAAAAAGATATACAATTAAAATATAATATTTTTTGTGATCTGAAGTAAGATACAAATGTTACAAGTAACTGGTAGTTGCGGGACCGCACTCTACAACAATCTTGGAGTTTTTCTCGACAAACAACGTTGGCCCTAGGACACTTTTCAAACAAGTTTCGAATTTTAATTTTGGAAGTACATATACTTGTATAAGAAGACCACAAAACTTCATTTTCGAAATTCCAGCATTTTAATCTTGTAAAATTTTTAACATAGAATCTTTTATAAACTTAATCAAACAAATTCAAATTGGAATTTTAAAATATCAAATTTCTGTACTTATTTCAAACAGAAAATATTACTTTTCTATCACAAAAGTTGAATTTTCGGTCCAAAAGGACGAATTTTCAACAATACCGTTAAATTCTCAATCCTAAAAGATTACTTTTTAGCAAAATATTTCAATTTTCAACAAAGCAGTTTAATTTTCAAACAAGCTGTTAATTTTCAACCTACATATATGAATTTTCAACTAAATAGTCGAGTTTTAAAATAAAAAAATTAAATGTCAACAAAAAACAGTTGAATTGTCAACGCAAGCTTGACGGCTATAAATTGTGAGATAAAATCTATAAATTGTATTACATAATCTGATGAAGAACCAGAATATTTATCAGTTACATTGTGATTAAAATTCTTTATTAACACATTAATTAGTTCTTACTCTAATTAGAAAAAATGAGGATCGTTTCCACTCTCGTCTTATCCTTGGCGGTTATCCTCAGTTCTATTGGTGAATATGATAATATAACGTATCTACAATTTTAGGTACATTACTTAAAGCTACACGCTGACCAGAATGTGTGCGATTTAATCTATGTTCTATTCCAATTTAAATTTTACTTCCAACTTTATTTGACTTTTTCCGAAATGAGTACGAATTTAATCTGAATTTATCCAGGAGGAATGCAGAAAGTGAGTGTTAAAAAAAAAGAACGCGAAAACTGTTCCTATTGGTGTGGAATTCGGACCATATGTGTACGAACAAATTAGGTTGAACCTGAAACACGTGGTTGCATTTTGTTTCCAAAATTCTTTTGCTCTCGAGAGCAGGATTCGTTCCAGTAGCAAAAAAATAATGCTTTCCAAATTTTAGCCCAATCCGTTAATATTTAGCCATAGAACACACCCATTGAAGTTGTCCATGTATCTACAAAAGCAAGTGCTGACGTTGCAAATTTAACACATCGAAAAAATAATAAATGGCGGCCGTTTAGATTGCAGAAAATGACCAATTTCCGCAATAAAAAAAAATCTCTCAAGCTTGAAAAAAGGAGAAAATTTGTTCGCTGAAAGTATGCCCTAGTCAGTTACAGCCGAGATTTTGAAAAATAGAAGATGACGGCAGGTTCGGATTTACTTTGAAAGAAGATTGCAGTGCACGGTTTATCAAAGAATTCAACGAAAACTGAGAAAGTTATCGTGTTTCTTTAAAAAATTCCCTGTTTCAAACCGAAATCTTAATTCGATTAGAAAATTTCCAGTTCCCACTAAGACATTCTTACACAATTTTTCTTAATTCAAGTATTAGGTATCGCATTTTTTAAAGCCATTCTGACTCTGCAAATCTTAGAAGCTTCACGTAATACTTTTGAATACGTAAATCCGTAAAATTGTTACTTTTTATATGTAAAATTAAAAAAAAAAAGAATTGGTTGACGAATTACCAATGCAGTACCATATTAGATTTACCTTACGGTAGAAAAAACATCCATATTTAATTTAATATGTTAATACAAATTTAAGCAAGCTCGAAAAAATTCCCCGATTTTAATAAAAATTTCCTGACATTCCATAACCAACAAGAGTCCATGACGTAACCAGATTTTCCAGGTTAATTCTCTGTTTCTTGTTTCAGAGTTGGGTACACCATTTGAGTGTTTACCTGATGGCACCCCTATCCCTGGTGTTCCTCGTAGCGAATCTTCTGATGCTCCTGAAAGGTCTTCTACTGCTAGACCTCATTCTTCATGCTCTCCAGTAAGGTCTTCTCCTCCTGCCAAGCCGTCTCTTCGTGCCAGGTCCAGGTCTCCTCCTGACATTCGTACTTCTTCCTGCTCCCTTGGAATTCAACTTGAAGAACTTAGATCTGTTCGGCTGATTCCCCACACAAATCCTAGACGGCAATTCGAAGTACGAAGGTACACTTTTCCTCGCGATGCACAAATCCAAGTGAGAGGACTACATCATGTCCTTCAGCCCATGCCAACCGACGAACAAACTGTGTTATCGGCGTCCAATGGTGACGTCGTTGCTATATTCGAGAGAAGAAATACACATCTTCGTGGAATATATATATTAAGAAATATGATCCAAAAACGGGTAAAAATAAACATGTACAGCGGTGAGATTCAAATTATGACCACAAAAGAAATGGAGGAAACTCCCTTAAGCAAGCACCGCCCAATCTCAAAGAATTTTGGAAAAATAATGATAGGTGACTTCCGTCAACAACCTTAGTTTAATTTGAAAAAATATGTAAAACAAAAATATAGTCTCGTTTCTGATCAAAATTAGGCTCAAAATGTTACAAGTAAGTGGTAGTTGTGTGACCGCATTCCAGAACAATCTTGGAGTCTTTCTCGCCAAACGGCGTTGTCCCCGGGACACTTTTCAAACAAGTTTCGTAATTTAATTTTGAAAGTACATATTCTTATACAGGGGTGTTGCAAAAGTTAATTTTTAAAATTTCAGCATTCTAATCTTATAACATTTTTAACGTAGAATCTTTTATAAACGGAACAAAACAATTTAAAATCTCTTTATTTGTTTCAACCAAAAAATACGACTTTTCTATCACAAAACATAAATTTTCGATCAGAAACGACGCATTTTAAACAAAACTGTTGAATTCTCGACCATGAAAGATTACTTTTTAACAAAATATTCTAAATGTTAACAATATAGTTACATTGTAAACAAAATTGTTGAATTTTCTACCTATAAATACGAATTTTCAAACAAATGGTCGAATTTTCAAATAAAAAAGATTAAACTTCACCAAATAAGTGAATTTTTTTGAAGACGGTTGAATTTTCTACAAAAAAAAAGATGAATTCCCAACCAAAAAGGACGAATTTTATGAATAAATGGACGAATGTTCAGTAAAACAGATAATTTTTCGATAAAAAAGATTACATTGTAATAAAATGCTTGTACTAATATCAAGAAAACCACTAAATTTTAGACAAAATGATTCAATCTTTTACCGAAAATATACTTGAATTTTTTACCTGAAGAGATGAATTTTCAACCAAATAGTCGAATTTTAAAACAAAACAAATTTAATGTCAACTAAAAATGGTTGAGTTGTCAACAAAAAGATGAATTCTCAAAAAAATATATATATAATAGACTGTACTTTAGAAACAGAAGAATTTTCAACAAAATAGTTTAATTTTCAACCAAGGAATTGACTTTTCCAAACAACAATTAAGTTTTCAAAAAAATGTTTAAATTTTCCACATAACAGTTTAAATTTGAACCTACAAGAACGAATTTTTAATCATCAAGACGAAAATTCAACCAAAAAATGAACCAGAAATTGGGGCTTCCAGCAAGTTTAATAAGAGTGTACATAAGCGTAAAAAAATAAAGTCTGCAGATGAAGCAAATGCTTTTTCTCTTTGCTTTGGGAAAAGTATCACCCAGAATGATGTTTTATGTGAGTCCTGTTGTTGTATTCCTTACAAAAGCAGGAAACTAAATAATGGTAATCGATTTCCTGATAATGAAGGAACAGCTTCTGAGAATGATGATTCTTCGCAATAAAGTGACAAAGATACAGAATTCAAAGCAAGCACTACAAATTCTAAAGTAGGCGACAATTGTAAACAAATTCGCATTCAACTTCAAAGGACTGTAGCAACGCACAAAATTGTTGTATTTGCTACAAGGAGCAAGACTTAACAGTACAGTGAAACTCCGAGATAGGGCCGTCTGATATAGTTCTTCCGAAAATTGACGCTGCGCCGCGGGGATGGGTCAGATGAGCTGCAGGTGGACTTCGGTGCTCACTCAGACATAACAAAACAGGAAGAGAAACAGAAGAAAGATAAAACAGGAGAGAGACAAGACAGTTCTGCTGGAACTATGTCGAGTTAGTTCCCGCACATCTTCAGCCCCAAGCGGGCACAGTCTCAGAGTTTCATTGTAGTTCCGAACCAGGCGCGTGTACAATCCAATGTTTAAAAAACAGGATTCATGTTGTGAAAGGTAACCGTTGTTGTTGCGCATATTTAATAAAAGGTCGCTTCTTTGACGAAGAATTATGTCGTTTACGTGTATATTTTAATTTCGAAAAAGTAAAAGATTCAGAGCTATCGGAATTACTCTAAAGTATAAGTACTTCCTTCTTGACAAAGTTGAAGACTTTTCTTTATCTGAAGAAAAAACACATCTTTTGACAGGCTTAACATGGAAAAATATTTCGAATTGCGCGAAATACTAACGTCAACGCGAAACTCTCAGGGTGCAATGTATAACTGAATTTCATGTAAAATCGTTTTAAATGTTTAGAAAACTCTTAGAATTTTAAAAAATCGTTTGAAATCATCCAACTGTTCTTAACTCTTTTAAACAGACCGGAAAAAATTGACAATTGACCCCAGAATGGTCCAGGAGAGGACCAAAAATGGAAAAATTCAAGAAATTATCGGTTTTTTATAAAACTTGGTAAACGGAGGTTTTTGGGATCGCAGACTTGGAATTTGATGTGCAAATTAAAAAATTAAAAATAGCGGCTGACATTTGAATGTCTTCTCATATTTGCATGGAGGTTTGTACAAAAAGGTTTTTAGGGGCACTAACTTCGAATTTGATGTCAAAATTTGAAAATTCAAATAGCGGATCCAACATAGCGAAAAACTATTAAAATTTTTACATATTTCTGTGAAACGTGATATGAGGTGGTTTTTGGAGTCGTTGGCTTTAAATTTGACATTAAAATTCAAAAGTTCAAAATAACGCTGGTTATATACGCTGTTTCGAATTTACGCCAAATAGTTTTAGCGTTTTTCAACAGAAGCCTCTAAAACTTAACAAGATGGGCAAATTTATTTTCAAAACCTGTGCAGTCCGACGTGAAAGTCGAACTTTTGAAAAATCACAAGAATGCGGATGTTCCGAATTTAAAAAAAAAAATTCATTTCGACATTTTTTAAAGGAGGCCTTTCAAACTTGACAAGATGAGCAAGCTTATATTCAGAAACTATGCAATTTTCAGTGACAGACAAAATTTAAAAACAAATCCAAGATGGCGGCTGGTTGAAGTTTAAGAAAGATGATTGATTCCACCCTTTTTCATCGAAAGCCTCTCAAAGTTGATAAGGCAAACACATCTGATTTCATAGACTATGCAGTAAGATGCAAAAGACGAAATTTGAAAAAAAATGTCAAGACTGCGGCTCGCTAGGATTTAAGAAAAATGATTACTTTCACCATTTTTCAACGGAGGCCTTTCATACCTAACAAGATGAGCAACTTTACATGCAAATGCTATACAATATTCAGCGGTAGCCAGGATTTTCGAACTGAAAATTCTAGTTTAAACCACCATCTTGAATTTCTTTAAACTTTGACCGTTACGCACTACTGCACAGTTTCTACAAATAATTTCGCTTATCTTGCTAAGCTTGAGAGACTTCAGTTAAAGAAATCGAAAAATTAAACATTTTTTCAGATTAGTTCAGCTGTCATACGTACCGAATCTTCTTATGCTTCTCAAAGATCTTCTCCTGCTAGACCTCATTCTTCAGGTTCTCCGATAAGGTCTTATCGTCCTGCCAAGCCTTCTCTTCGTGCCAGGTCCACGTCTCCTCCTGCCATTTGTACTTCATTCTAACTAGGTGAACTTACGATTGAAGAACTTAGATCTGTTCGCCTTGTTCCCCACAAGAATCATAGCCGGCAATTCGAAGTTCGAAGATACACTTTTCAACGCGATGCACCAATTAAAGTGAGAGGACAATGCCAGTTTCTTGAGGCAACCGACGAACAAACTGTATTATCAGCGTCAAATGGTGACGTCTTTGCAATATTCGAGAAAAGAAATAAAATGCTTCGCGGAACGTATAATGTCGGTCACAAACGGGTAAAAATAAACATGTACAGTGGAACGGTTGAAAATATGACCAAAGAAGAAATCGAGGAATCTCCCTTAAGTAAGCATCGCCCAATCTTCAAGAATTTTAAAAAAATAATGATAAGCGACTTTCGTCAACAACATTAATTTAATTTGTAAAAAATTGTAAACGTAAAATATAATATTGCTTGTGATCCGAAGTAGAATCAAAATGTTACAAGTAACTTCAAGCTGTGTGACCGCATTCAACAACAATCTTGGAATGATTGTTGTTGCCAGAATCTCATTCTTGTAAAATTTTTAACATAGAATCTTTTACAAACGGAATAAAATCATTTCAAATTAAAATTTTAAAGTTTCAAATTTATTTCCCTTCATAGTTATTCGAAGTGCCTCTTATATAAATACCCTGACTTTTGCAAGGTTTGTTTTAAAATCCCCGATTTTCTCTGACGCTCCCTGAACAATAAAATCCCCTGACTTTTTTCCTGATTTCTTAAAGGAAATTTAATTGTGCATCTTTTTTCTCTAGAGAAAACACATACAGTTTCTCCAAAATTCCTGAGGAAATTCAAAAACATGTTTGAAGATTTCTAATATATCAAATCAAAATTTCAACGAAAAAGTTAACTTTCAAGCGAGAGGATAAAGTTTGTGCATAATACAATATAAAAAAATTTAATTTTTAATTAAAAACAGTTAATCTCACCCCAAAAGGACAAATTTTCAAGAAAATACTTAAATTTTTTAACCAAGAGGATTATGTTATACCAAAAAAAGACGAATTTTCAACCAGAAAGGGTGAATTACCAACAAAACATATAATAGTTGCTATTTAGACAAAAAAAGATGTTAATTTCGATTCAAAAACAGTTGCATTTTTAACAACAAAAAAAGATAAAATTTTCACCAAAGAGGTGAATTTTGAAATATCTTTTAAACTGACTCGACTTCTTTCTAAAATTTTGAAAACTGTTTCGATATTATAAGAAAATTCTTTAAAAACTTTGAAATTCTTTTTCGGCATCATTTGAAATCTTCAAAACTTAGAATTAACAACTATAATAATAACTTAATATTATTGTAACAATAATAATAACCAAAATTTTAAAAAAAGTTTGAAATTTAAAACTTGAATGAAAAATGTTTTAAGTTGAACAAATGTAAATTCAAATAACTAATGATTTTTAATATGAACTGTAGTTTGAGAATTCAAAATTGACCAACATTTTAATTAAAAATGTTCAATTTGTAACTTAGTTTTGTTTCAAATCTTTTTAAATGTTTAAAAATCTCTTGTAATCTTTAAAAATCGTTCGAAATCTTTCAAGCGTTCTGAACTCCTTTAAATTTACCAGGAAAAATTAATAATTGACCGCACAGTGGGCCAGGAGACAACCAAAAATGAAAAAGTTCAAGGAACTATCAGATTTGTATAAAGCTTTGGTGAAAGGGTTTTTTTGTGATGTCTGACTTCGAATTAGATATCTAAACTAAGAAATTATAAATAGCGGCCGAAACTTAAATATTTTTTCATATTTGTATGAAGGTTGGTACAAGAAGGTTCTTGGGGTTACTGACTTCAAAGTTGATGTCAAAATTTGAAAATTCAAAATAGCGGATCTAATATGGCGGAAAAAATGTTGAAATCTTTACATGTTTGTATAAAACTTGGTATAAGGGTTTTTTGTGGGTTGCTGGATTGAAAGATATTAAAATTCGAAAGTTCAAAATAACGCTTTCAATATTTCGGAGGAAAAATGTCGAAAGTAGTCGGATTTGCATAAAAATTAGATTTCAGAGATTTGTTAAAGTTCTGAATTTAAATCTGTTGTCGACCGGGAATTTAAAATCCTAAATCGGGTAGGCAGCCTGTATTTTTGCAGAATTTGTATTACTTTTGCAAAGCTTCAAATAGGCCTCTTATAGTAGACACTATATACAATTGTCTTGTAAACGACGAATTTAGCGTAAAAATAAAACATTATATACATTGTGATATCAGTTTTAACGAATTTAGTGATTACACAAGCTTGACGCCTTCAATTTGTGAGATAACGTCCATAAGATATATTATATAACCTGATAAAGAACCAGAATATTCACAGTTACATTGTCAGTAAAATTCCCTATTAGCACATTAATTAATTCTGCCTCTAATTAGAAACAATGAGGATCATTTCTACTCTCGTTTTATCCTTGGCGGTTATCCTCAGTTCTTTTGGTGAATATGATAATATAATACTTCTATAATTTTAGGTACATTTTTTTCCAAAATGAGTACGAATTTAATCTGAATTTATCCAGAGGGAATCCAGAAAGTGTATGATAAACAAAATGGAATGCGAAAAGTGTTCCTATTGATGCGGAATTCACACCATATGTGCACGAACACATTAGGCTGAATCTGAAACACGTGGTTACATTTTGTTTTCAAAATTCGTTTGCTCGCAGGAGCGGGATTCGTTCCAATAGTGGAAAAATAATATTTTCCAAATTTTAGCCAAATTCGTTAATATTTAGCCCTAGAACACACCCCTTGAAGTTGTCCATATATCTACCAAGGAAGCGCTAGCGTTGCAAATCGAACACTTCGAAAAAATGAGAAATGGCTGATGTTTAGATTGCAGAATATGATCAATTTCTCCATTTAAAAAAAACTTGAAAACTTGAAAACATGAGAAAATTTATTTGCTAGAATTATGCACTAGTCAGTGACAGCCGAAACATTTGAAAAATAGATGATGGCGGCTGGTTCGAATTAAAAAAAAATTATCCATTTTATCATTTTTAATGGAGTTCTTTCGAGTCTGGCAAGATAAGCGAGCTTATGTGCAGAAACTATGCAATTGTATTTGCCTTTATTCAAGAAAAGTACCTAGGGCTAAATAGCCCTCTAAGAAACAGGATAATACAATGTCATTACAAATTTGTGCAAGCACTGATCGTCAGAATACTTGATAAATCTTATAATTTAATCTATAAACCAAATAAAATAAATAGAGGCGACCTCAGAATACGTATCAAATTAGGTATGAGATTAGTGCATAGTAATTAACATTGAATGATTAATTAGTATCTCCTGTGCATGTTGAGTTAGAAATAAAGAACCAAAAACTGTGTGTATAATGAACAAAAATTTACAAAAGTTAATGAAAGCAGAAGGAAATTCGAAGATGAAATGTTCGAGAACTAAATATGAGAGTT
>UWNZ010035916.1:2468-13013 GCA_900474215.1 Andricus inflator
AATTTGATTTCCCCAACAAACAATCCAGGTACAACTTTTGAAAAAGACTCTACAAAACATGGAAAAATACATACAACCTGGAGTCTTACGATTAAACTGGTATTCCTTAGGGATCAAGGATTACGCTTTATCATGTACAAAACTACTGAAAAGTTTAATTTCAATCGTCACTCAGATGAGTCAAATGAAAGCCGATCTCGATAATCGAATCAATTTTGAAGATTATAATTTATGTTCGACACGACAAGATCCAAATGATCCAAATTATGAACTGCAGAGTTGTAAGGTTGGCTAACTTTTAAAGGAAATTCTGAATGTTACTATCCTTTATTTAGATGTCTGTAAAATGATATTAAATTGTTTTATAGACTTACTTTCTAGAAATGGAGGCCAAGCGAACGGAAATAGTTTGCTCTATGCTTGAAACATACAAATCTGCTACTCCATTGTTGATCAAACTGGAAAGTCTTGTTGAAGAAACTTCAACTGGAAGGAGCCTATCAATGCAGCTCTTTTACGAAATATATGAATACAAAATATTCACTGCTCTGATAAAGTAAATAAGTTCAAACTTGTAAAACAGAATTTTATATTATATTAACTTTGTTTTAAACTATTTTCTATATAGGTGTTACATAAAAAATTTGGAATACTTGAACAATCAGTTATCTGGAAATAAACCACTCTTCACTGTCGATGCAGCTTTGCTAGCTTCGGAGGTGATTTTAAGACCATCTCCTGGTGAAATTTTCACAATAATTTTACACAATGTTAAAGATATAATTGAAAGGGCTAAAGTTTTTCCCAGATGGAAAAGAGGAACATGCCTTGAATGTAAACCTCTACTGGAGGCTCAGCTAGAAGACTATGTAGTATTTAGTTTCTATGAGGACATCATGAACATTCAGGTAAAAATATTAAATTAGGGCACAATTACAATAATCTTAAATTTTGTAGCTTTCATTTGCCATTGTGCAATTTTAGGTCATCAACGATTTAATAAAAAATATTCAAGACACGGCACAAAAAATATCAGTAAACTGCTTAAAGTATCTTCTAAGATGGAAAAAGTATAGTAGTGTTTGGTTTTTCGATAAAAAGAATATGTGCGAAAAATTCATCGCAACTCGTCCGACGCTTCAAAAATACGATGAGAAATTTTCGTTTTATGGAACGATCATAGACGAAATTCAAGAATTGAACGATTATTTTGATATTGGCAGTGTTCGGTAATGTATTTCGAATAGTCAAAAATACAAGTTTTAATAAATTTTCAGGATTTACTTAAATTTGGTTCAATTTTTGCAGAGTAAACTTGAAACCACTACTTAAAGAAATAATAGAACATGCCACTGAGTGGAAAACCATTCTAGGAAAGTATCTTTTAGATGAAACGCTTGAATCGATGCTGGAGTTGAAAACAGTCATTGAAAGATTTCGCGAAGAGATTGAATTTGTTATTAGTGGTTTGGATCGTTTCAAGATCATCATGCAAGCTATCACTGATGTAAAAAAAATGTCCATTCAGGCTGAAGTCCAGTACTTGTTATACCAGGTTTATTAATTAAATTAAATGCATATTAAAATAAGAAATGAGTAGCTAAATAGATACAGAACGGAAATGCTATAATTTATTTTTTGTCCATAAGGAAAAATTCAGGACTCTGAGAATGCACGGAATCAATTTCTTGCAAGAAGACGAAGACATGGCCTATAAACTTCAACAGGATTGGGAATCACTCTATTTAGGTGCCTTATTCAGATCCGCTACTTTGGAAACTACAAAAGATAGATTTTGCGACATAACTGTAGAGGAAATTGAAATGTTTGCCAATGAAATTTTGCAATTTGCTGAAGATTTTGAGAAAAATGGACCAGGAAGTGTTGGTGATGATTTGGATCGAGGAATCAAAATGATGGACGTAAGACTTTTTACTGCAACTTAATGTTTCTTTAGGATTATTTTAATATTTACTGTTTTCATATTTATTAGGAATATGGAAAACGGATTGAGAAGTTGGAAGAGAAGAGACTTGATTTGGTGAACGCCGAGGTCTTATTTGATCTAAACCCAACCGATTATTCACTTTTCCTGAAAGTGCAAAAGGATTATGAGGGGATGGAAATGTTGTACAAATTGTATAAACAACAGAAATATGCTCGAGACGTTTGGTCAAAGACACTTTGGGCAAATCTAAATCCTCAACAGCTCATGGATGGAATGGATAACTTTTTAAAGGAATTTCGAAAACTACCTAGATCAGTTAGGATACTTAGTGTAGGTCAGGCATTAGATGGAACAATGAAGGGCTTCAGAAATTCGGTGCCTCTCTTCGTCGAATTAAAAAATGAAGCTATGCGTGAAAGACATTGGCAGGAACTAATGGACAAGACTGGGAAACATTTTGATATGTCCCCAGACAGGTCCGACGATAAATAAGTTATTCTTAATTTTTAACCTTTTTGGATAACTTTAAGGAGAATCTAGTGTCCAAAATGTACCTAGCATAAGTATATTTTCCAAAAATTTGAATGATTTTTACACGTCTAAGAATATTAAGAATACTCATGATAATTTATTGAAATTTGAAACTTGCCTTCCTATCCAAATCCAGAATTTTGAATCCACTCTTTTCCTTTAATAAAAAAGAAAAACAATTTTCATGTTTTTTGACTTTTCTCTATAAGTCTCGAGATATTAAAAAATCAGTCAGAGATAAGAACGGGTTTCGTAGACTATGCCAAGGATCAGGGATTAAATGTCAAATGTCAAGGATTAGAGGTCAGGTTTTTGGTGTAGCCTACGAAACCCTTAAAAGTCATAAAATATGAATATTTAAAATCTGAAATTTGAAAACTGTATTGTGAAACGTAAAAAAAGACTATAGTTAACACAGTATGTCGATGATAAATAAACAAAAATAAAGCATGAGCCTTCTCTATCCTCGTAAACATAATTTACGACATAACTAATGGACCACAGAAAAGCAAAATGGAGGGGTGAGTAAATTTGTAAATTTTTGCTTTTGCATCCCTCCAAAAGTAGTACATTCTAAAATAAAAATGTAAACGAAAGAAACTTATTCTCAATGTAAATCAAAAGGTTTACCTTGGAGAACATGTTTGCAATGGATTTGGGGAAAAATCAAGAGATTGCAGAAGAAATTGTCAACAACGCTATTAGAGAACTGGCTATCGAGAGAGGAGTTAAAGATATCGCTGAAGTTTGGACCACCATGGAATTCACTGTTGTCAAACATTTCAAAGGTAAATATGAACAGAATTTCCGAATACTACAAACAATTTTGAATAACATTAAATTTAACTTCAAAGAATAATCGTTATATATTAAATAGGGAGTGAAGATCGAGGATTTATTCTTGGACCAGTTGAAGAACTGAATCAAGTTTTGGAAGACAATATGATGAACCTTCAAAGCATGTCTGCATCCCAATTCATTGGACCCTTTTTGGCTACAGCTCAAAAGTGGGAAAAGTCAATGCAAACGATTTCCGAAGTCGTAGAAGCCTGGATAGAGTTGCAATCGAAATGGATGTATCTGGAGGGAATTTTCGTAGGTGGTGATATTCGGACTCAGTTGCCTGAAGAGGCGAAAAAGTTTGATGATATTGACAAGGCCTTTAGAAAAATCATGGTCGACACTGCCAAGAGATTGAATGTTCTGGAATGTTGTTCAATGGCAGGTATTAATTTAAATTTCAAAATTCATCACACTTTTGGTTTTCTTATAATCAGATGTCATGAGAATTTCATTATTACAGGTCGAAAAGAAGAGTTTGCAGGCCTGAGTGCTGGATTGGATAGGTGTCAGAAATCACTAACCGAATACTTAAACAGTAAACGAGCTATTTTTCCAAGATTTAATTTCATCAGCGACGAAGAGCTGCTTGGTATTCTAGGTAGCACTGAACCGAGCGTTATTCAGGAACATATTGGAAAAATGTTTGACAACCTTAGAAGATTTAGACTGAGCTTGAACCATCAGGGAAGAATGATAGCTAGTGCTCTGATATCAAATGAAAATGAAATAATGGAATTCAGAAATTCTGTACTCGCTGAAGGGAAAATTGAGGAGTGGATGGTCTTGGCTCTTGCTGAAATGAAGAGTTCCAACAGATACTTAACTAAGAAAGCAGTTTTCAATTACGGAAAGGTAGTCTAGGATTAATCCAGAATGTTAATTAATATTTGGGAAAAATGCGAGTTTAATATTCTATATCATAAGCAAATTTTAATCTAGGTAAGAAGACCACGAACAGAATGGATGTTGGACTTCCAAGGAATGATGATTCTTGCAGCAAATCAAATATGGTGGACAGCAGAAGTTGAGAACGTGTTTGAAAAAATCAAGTCAGGAAGTAAACGTGCTATGAAGGAGGTATACATTGAAGGTCTTCCGTAATTTTAATTCACTAGTCGACAACCTTTAAATGCATCTCATTTATAATTTCTGATACTAGTATTTGCAACAACTAAACACTCAGTTGGATGAAGTAGTAACTCTGATGGGTGGTGATGAACTTTCAAATAATGATCGTAAGAAGCTGGATACTGTTCTGACAGTTGATGTCCACATTCGAGATATCATTGATTCATTTGTCAGAGATAGCATCATGGATGCTATGGAATTTGAATGGGAAAGCCAGTTAAGGTATTATTAGGAAATATTTAGATTTCTCATGGTACTGATTCCTAAATATTGAGTAAAGAACCATAAATTTATCAGGTTCTACTGGGTCCATGATCTGGATAATATATGGATGAATCAATGCACTGGAAGTTTTGAGTATGGTTATGAGTACATGGGACTTAATGGAAGACTTGTAATCACTCCCTTAACAGACAGAATCTACTTAACTATTACGCAGGCCCTTTCTATGCAACTAGGAGGTGCACCTGCAGGTTATTATATATACTTGGATTTAACCCTGACAGCATTTATCAATTTAGATTTTTACAATTCTGATAAGAGTACTTTCCATTAGGACCTGCTGGAACTGGTAAAACCGAAACAGTCAAAGATCTGGCGAAGGCTTTAGGACTTTTGTGCGTTGTAACAAATTGTGGCGAAGGGATGGATTATGTCGCCATTGGAAAAACTTTGGGAGGTTTAGCACAATGTGGAGCTTGGGGTTGCTTTGACGAATTTAATCGAATAGACGTGTCTGTCTTATCTGTGATATCAACCCAACTTCAAACTATCAGATCAGCTTTACAAAGCAGATCGAACAGGTTTATGGTCAGCAACTCGAATAATAAGATAATTATTATTTGCGAATTATATTAAATATATCTAACTTAATCTTGCTATTCATCAGTTTGAAAATCAGGACATCGTATTGGACTCTAAAGTCGGAATATTCATAACAATGAATCCCGGATATGCGGGTCGTACAGAGCTTCCAGAATCAGTAAAGGCCCTCTTCAGACCAGTTGTTTGCATTGTTCCTGACATGGAGCTGATTTGTCAAATTAAACTCTTCAGTGCTGGTTTTCTAACAGCCAAAGTTCTTGCTAAGAAGATGACGGTTCTTTACACTTTGGCTTCTGAACAGTTAAGCAAGCAAACACATTACGATTTTGGTCTGAGAGCTCTCAAATCCGTACTCAATATGGCAGGACAATTGAAAAGAACTTCAGGACATCTACCTGAGAATGTAGTTTTGATGAGGGCTTTACGAGACATGAATTTACCCAAGTTCATATTCGACGACGTTCCACTTTTCCTTGGACTAATTAAGGACTTATTCCCAGGATTAGATTGTCCAAGAGTCAGGTATCCTGATTTTAATGATGCGGTGGAAAAAGCTCTGGAACAACATGGGTATATTGCTCTTTCTGATCAGGTGATTAGAGGTTTTTTCTTTAGGTTGATTTATCAGATATCTTCAGATAATGATATTTTTTTGATATGATGATGATAATATTTCTCTTCTAAGGTGGACAAAGTTGTACAATTGTACGAAGTTATGATGACAAGGCATTCCACGATGATTGTAGGGCCCACCGGTGGAGGGAAAACGGTTGTGATAGAAACATTGTGTAGAGCTCAGACCCTCCTGGATGAACCAACAAAACTTTACATTATGAATCCTAAGGTATTACTATAAAAATTCATATCTGTGATTCCTATCTCTTAATAACTTATAATTTGAAAGGCATGTACAGTGATCGAACTTTATGGTGTGCTCGATCCTTTAACACGTGACTGGACTGATGGTCTCCTGAGCAAGATCTTCAGGGAAATAAATAGACCCACTGAATCAGGAAAAGATGAACGAAGGTACATTCTCTTCGATGGTGATGTAGATGCTTTATGGATCGAAAATATGAACTCAGTTATGGATGATAATAAAATTCTCACTCTAGCCAATCAAGAGCGAATCAAGTTACAAGACCACTGTAGTCTACTTTTTGAAGTAAGCATTGCGTTTTTAGAATCCTGATTCCACCAGTAAATTCTTTGATGATGAAAATCAACAGGTAGGAGATCTACAATATGCATCACCAGCAACTGTTTCCAGAGCTGGCATGGTCTATGTAGACCCAAAAAATTTAGGGTACCAACCATACATGGACAAGTGGATAAATAGTAGACCCGAATCTGAAAGAGACTTTTTCAAAGCTATGTGTGGAAAATATGTACATGGTGCTATAAGCTTAATAATAGATGGAATGCTAGGGTTACAACAAGTCACACCATTAAAGATGATTATACCCCAAACAGCACTGAATATGGTGAGAGCCGTATGATTAAAATTCGTTCTTGAATTTGATAACGTAATAGTATATTCAGTAACTAGTATTCCTTTTTCACGTGGTCAAGGTAACGCAGCTTTGTTATATGGTCGATGCTCTCTACCCTGCACAGCGTGAATATGAATCAACTGAAAATAAATTCGAAGAAATTCCATCACCTGAGAGTATTTTACAAAGAGGATCTACAGTGGCCACCAGTCAAATTGATGTTGGATGGTCTGATGAACTTGAAGCTAAAAATGAGATTATGGAAGCTGTTTATATCCAGGCTTGTTACTGTTCGTTAGGTGCCACTTTGGAGGTGGAATCTAGACCATCATTCGATGAATATATGAAAAAAGTATCTGGACTAATGATGGTTGAAGATACGGTCGAAAAACCTGCAACAGCGCGTACAGATCTTTCAATATTTCCTCTCAAATATATATATTATAATAAATAAATAGAGTCTATAAATTGATTTTTTTATAATCTCAGGATACTTACCAATTACATTTCGATTACTGTACGACTACCTTCTGGACGTTTCCCAGAAAATATGGGTACCATGGAAATGGCTTATTCCAGCATATGTTCACGATAGAAATAAACACTTTAGCGATATATTGGTACCTACTATTGACACTATGCGAACTACCTGGTTCGTGAATTTAATGAACGAGCTTAAAAGACCTGTCGTACTAGTTGGTGAAACTGGCACTTCGAAAACAGCAATCATTCTAGACTTCCTAAGGAGCCTAAATCCAGAAAAATTCGTAATGAGATGTTGTTATTGTCAAGTTTTTTATTTTCGCCAAATCTTACTCATCATTTATTCATTACTTTGCAGAATCAACTCCCTATTAACTTTTCTTCGCGAACAACCTCTATGGATGTACAAAGAAATATTGAATCAGCGGTAGAGAAAAGGACAAAGGATGTCTACGGACCACCTATTGGAAAGAGGCTGATGATCTTCATCGATGATATGAACATGCCATTAGTAGACACATATGGTACTCAGCAACCCATAGCTCTTTTGAAGTTACTGTTTGAAAGAGGAGGTTTCTATGATCGAGGAAAGGATCTAAACTGGATGCACATAAAGGACATATGTGCGGAATTAAATTAAATCTTAACATTCCTTGAATTAATGATAAACATACCGTAATCTTGCAAAATATTATTTAGGTTATCTAGCGGCAATGGGAAAAGCAGGTGGAGGAAGAAACAAAATAGACCCTCGATTCATTTCCATGTTTTCAGTATATAACGTCACTTTTCCATCTGATGACACTCTCGGTTATATTTATACCAGCATCCTTCATGGTCATTTGGAAATCTTTTCAGAGGATGTTCAACTAACAGCAGAACCAATTATCCAGATCACGTTAGATCTCTACAAGGTAGTGCAATCGTATTATAGAAGGTATTATAAATATCTTTAACGATGCAGATTTTCCATTTAATATCTGTTTAGCTCGTTATCACTGAGCTGCCTCCAACGCCTTCCAAATTTCACTACATATTCAACATGCGAGATTTATCAAGAATCACAGCTGGAATTCTCCAGAGTGAGCCAGGGTATTTTCCTGGTGTTCAGCACCTTGTTCGGCTATGGAGAAATGAATTTATGAGAGTTATGTGCGACCGTCTGATCAACGATACTGTAAGATATTAACATAATATGATTGGAAAAATACAAATTCTAATCACACTTTTATTACTTTTTTAGGACCATGAATTAGTACGAACCCATTTGGAGGAAAAAGTAAAATCTGTTTGGGAGGATGAACCTGATCTTATGGAATATGTAATGAGGGATCCTTTACTTTATGGAGATTTCAGGAATGCTTGCAATGAAGAAGAACCTAGGTTTTATGAAGATCTACTTGACTTTGAAGCAGTTTATACTCTTTTCATGGAGGTAGGTATTTCAATTAACGACCCAAGGATTCAATATTTGTTATTATACCATTTCTTTCAGATTCTTGAAGAATACAATGAAAGGGGATCAAAGTTGAACATGGTTCTTTTTAACGATGCCTTAGAACATCTAACCAGGGTGCAACGAGCCCTTAGAATGCACCGTGGTCACGTTTTAGTTGTGGGTATCGGTGGAAGTGGAAAGCAAAGCGTCATAAGGTTGGCAGCCTTTGCTGCTAATTGCGAGATATTCGAAATAACCCTAAGTCGAGGATACAACGAAAATTCTTTTCGTGAAGACATGAAAGCGCTCTACTACTTAGTTGGTGTAGAAAATAAGAAGATTGTATTTCTCTTTACAGCATCTCATGTTGTAGATGAGAGCTTTTTGGAAATTGTCAACAATATGCTGATGATAGGAGTGGTACCTGCTCTCTTTACTGATGAAGAAAAGGATTCTATTATTGGTGCTTGCAGAAATGCTGCTAAAAAAGCTGGCTATGGTGTCACAAAGTAATTTCGCTTTAAAGAGAACATCTTTGTCATTTTACAATTAGTTTTCCTTATTAGATTAGTTCTAACTTACATTACCTATGTAATTTCTTTAGAGAAAACGTATGGAGCTATTTTGTGAAAACAAGCATATCCAATTTACGAATTGCCCTATCAATGAGTCCTGCCGGCGACGTTTTGAGATCTCGATGTCGAAGTTATCCTGGTCTTGTGAATAGCACCACAATAGATTGGATGTTTGCCTGGCCTGAGCAGGCATTATTTGCTGTAGCTAATGTGATTTTAATAGATGTATGTATTTGCTAATAAATTTGGACATAAAATCTGCTGATTTAAGAAACTTGCAGTCATCTCTTTCACCATACTTGCAGAATCCAAATATTCCGGAAACATACAGAAAATCAATAGTCCAACATATAGTACATGTGCATATATCTGTGGGTAAATACACGGCAGATTTTCTCACAAAACTTAGAAGAAAGAACTACGTGACTCCCAAACACTATCTTGATTTTATCAATTTATATTTAAGTCTCCTGGTGGAGAAGAAGGAATTCATTACAGCTCAATGCGAACGACTTTCTGGAGGTAATTCATTTAATAATTTCCTATAAATAATATGTTCTTGTAACTAACTTGAATGGTTCGTACAGGACTGACCAAAATCGCAGAAGCTTCGGACACACTAGCACAGCTGAACGCGATATTGGCTGTACAAAGAGTGAAGGTTGCAGAGCAAACCAATAATTGTGAACATTTATTAAAGTCTATTGGAGAAAGCACGGATATCGCGAAAGAAAAACAGACGATCAGTATGGAAAAGCGTCAAGAGATTGAACAGCAGAATAAAATAATTACTAAGGAATCTTCTGAAGCCAAGGCAGTATTGGCTGAAGCAGAACCAGCTCTTGTTGCAGCCAGATTAGCACTTGCAGATCTGGAAAAAGCTGATATAACGGAAATTAGGTTTCTAGTTTTTCCTTATCTAGATAGAATAAACAAAGCAAGCAATAAAAAGGCAATTAGTAAACTTCATTTCATTTTTAGATCATTTGCGACTCCGCCAGAACCGGTTCAGGTGGTGTGTGAGGCTATATCCATAATTCGAGGTGCCAAAGAAATTTCTTGGAAGATTGCAAAAGGGATGATGAGTGATCCGAGTTACCTGAGGACCCTGCAAGAAATGAATTGCGATTTGATTACCCTTAAGCAACAACAGATGGCTAAAGCGCACTTAAAAAGATCCAATAAAATGGAACAGATGAAGGTCATCAGCAAAGCTGGTTATGGACTTTACAAATTCTTATTGGCAGTTCTTGACTACTGTGCTGTTTTCAGAGAAGTAAG
>UWNZ010036096.1:0-12622 GCA_900474215.1 Andricus inflator
ATCACAGTGAAATTGACACTTTTGCAGCATCTCTCACCAGTGGAAAGGATTCGATCAATATTATTTCTGTGGCCAGACACAGGGGTGCCCCCCCCCCACGGGACGTTGGAAAAGGGGTAGGGGTGTGACCTTACGTTATTTCTGTGACCAGTCACAGGGGTGCGGTGAGAGATGCCGCAAAATGTCAATTTCACTATGAGAAATGCCGCGCGGGATAGAAGTCGCCAGATAGAGATTCCACAGTTGTGAAATGCCGCAGATGAGACATACCGCAGATGCGTCATGCCGCAGATGTGACATGCCGCAGATGTGACATGCTGGAGGTGTGACATGCCGCAGATGTGACATACCGCAAATGTGGCATGCCGCAGATGTGACATGCCGCAGGTTTGACTTGCCGCAGAGAGACTTGCCGCATGTGAGATGATATGTGCCCGGACGAAACTCCGGTGCAGGTTGGAATTGTTTCCTGGGGTCTTCAACCCTGTGGACAAGGTGCGCCATCAACTTACACTAGGGTTGCATCATCTGTTGACTGGATCCATGAAAAAATTCAAGACAACTCTGTTTAGTATCACCATGGTGAGGGGAATTCGAAAATTGAGGGTGGGTGTAGGATTGTTGGATGATCGAGAACGGGTGAAGTCAGATGATGTAAACAAGGTAAATTTAAAGTGAGGTTTATTGAATCACTTACGAGGGGGGTTGACTCTCGTGAGTCGTTGTTCTCCAAAAGCCCTAATCGGGCGGCAAAGTCAAGAGCGGCCGAGCGATGACGGTTCGTACTCGGGCGATGAAGACAAGGTACCTGGAGATTTGTCTAATCCTCAATTTTACACTTCAGAGAAATTCTGACACATCTTTCCTCAAATCTGCCCTTTTGCACCCTTCGTAGAATTCTTATTTTATCAGCTCGACTGTATATGTTTTCTCAATTCTCAGATCTTCCGCTTTGTCCTCATCTGCTGTAACTTTCAGTTCTTTTCTATCTTCCTCCAGTTGTTTCCAAACATTTTTGGTTGTTCTTTTCTTCTCCCTCCTCTTAATTCTTTCCTTTTCTCTCTGTTGTTTTTCTTTCAGCTCTCGTTCCAACGCCTTTAATACTGGCCGTTTTGTTGCTTCAATTTTCTTTTTTACTGCTTCCTTCCTTTCTTCTCGTAATTGTTGTTGTAGTTGTAGCCACCATTGGACTGATGCTTCCCTTTTCTTTCGACATTCTTTTATGATTTTTCTGTTCCTTTTCCTCCCTCTTAATATCTTCTGGTGTCTTGAACCCCAATCTCTCTCTTGTTTTAAAAACTATATACTCAACGTTCTCTACGTGTTTTTTTCCTATTGCTCGGACAATGACATTAGCCGTGCTACTTTTTTCTTCCCATTTTAGTTTGACTTGTTTGGCTATCTCCTTCTCTCTTTCGATTTTGAAGGCGTTTTTTACGTGGGCATCCAACTCCGCTTTCCTTCTTTTGTCTATTTCCTTTTCTCTTTTTTCTTTCTCCTCAAAACTTTCATTATGTGGGGGTTGGCGAAGATCCATCCACTTTGAAAAGGAGTGGTTTAGTAGCTCCTCACCCGCGAGTTCAAGGAGGCAGTCCTTACATTTCACTATAAACCTTCGGTCCACTTTCTGCAAATAAATGTTTTTTCTTGTTTTTGTAAATGTTTGTGTCATTCTGTGTCATTATCAGTGATGTAAAAATTAAATCATTCACATGCACACCATTCAAAAAATAATTTCAAATCTATTTTTTAATATTGAATTTTTTAATATCTTCAACGTTCCAATTACCTAATGTTTTTCCATTCTTTGTTTTTATTTCGTAAATTGTTGGTGAAATTTTTGCCCGAGATTATAATATCTGGATTGTGTTTCGTTTGCGGTAGCTAAATTTTTAACTACTTCTTCTCCAATTATTTTCAATTTTTGCATCCTATCCACCCATTTTTCGGATTCTTGAAATTCGATTTCGCTTTTGTCATCTAAATCTTTACTCAACTCATGAATTGGTTGAAGTTCTCTACCTAAATTTAAAAAGGCTGTAGTAAATCCTGTCGAAGGATGTCTACTTCTATTTAACCCAAATTGTAAAACACTTCAATTTTCGTCCCGTAATTTGTGATCTTTTTCTAAATACGCATTTATTGCCGCTTTGATTGACCCATTGTATCTTTCATTTGGATTTGATTGCGCGTGATATTTAGGAGTTTTTGAATGTCTAATACCAAATGTCTTAGTTGAATTAGTTACTGGTTTATTCATATATTCTTTGCCGTTATCTGTTATTAAAATTCTAGGAATTCCCCATCTTGAAAGTATACAGGGCCTTGCCATATTATTAGGACAAATCTGAAAAATTACAATTTTCACATTATTTTTGTCATTTATTGTAAGTACCTTCAACGTTATTGTGTTTTTAAACTTTAGTTCACTAGATTCTTCAGATTCGCTAGTCAAATTAGCACGTTTTTAGCTGGGAAAAAAGTCACGGCTCTCGACTGGTCGGGACAATCTCCAGATATGAGTCCCATCCGGAACGTTTTGGGCTTGATGAATCAGAAATCAGTAAGCACGCTCCTACAAACAAGCAAGAGCTTATGCGGATACTCAATCACATTTGGGAACATTCTCCAGACATAAAGAGAAAATTTTAATACGGCTCCTAATCCTGTATCGCTAGCAACGATTTCAAATTGGAATAGATTTTTAAAATCAGGGCATGCTAAAATCGGTGCTGTTGTTAATAGATTTTTTATTGCTGTAAACGCTTGCTCCTGTTTGTCCGTCTTTTTCCACTTTACTTTTGTCTTTAATAGTTTTTGCAGGGGTTCTATAATCTCTGCAAATTTTGGAATAAATTTCCTGTACCATCATACCATTTCTATTAATATTTGTATTTGTTTGGCCGCTTTTGGTCTTGGAAAGTCTAAAACAGGTTTGATTTTTTCTTTATCCACCTGTAACCCTTTTTCATTTACCTTGAATCCTAAGCACTTTATTTCGGAACAACCAAACTCACATTTATCTAAACCTATTGTTAAACCTGCATTTTTAATTTTATCCGAAACGATTTCTAAATATTTGAGATGTTCTTCGAATTTTTTTGAAACTATTATGTCATCGAGGTAGCAAAATATGTATGGTTTTAAATCTGGTGTTATTATATTGCCCATCGGGAGATGGAATGTAACAGGAGCATTTGCTAAATCAAATGTCATTCTCTTTAACTGAAACATTCCTTTGCCTAGGGCTACAAGTGCTGTTATCGGTTTAGATTCCTCGTCCAACGGTATTCGATGATATGCCGAACAAAGATCTATTTCTGGCATATACTTTGCTGACCTCAACGCATCTAAAATTTCTGACATTATGGAAATTGGGTATAAACCCTTTTCTGTAATTTTATTTACTTTCCTAAAGTCTAAGCAGAATCTATATTTGCCATTTAGCTTTCTTATCATGACCATCGGATTAGACCAGTCGCTATTCGATGGTTCTATTATTTTTTCCTCTAACAGTGTGTCTACTTCTTCATACATAAATTCGCGAATTTTAGGAGATACATGGAAATTTCGCTGTTTAATTGGTTCATGACCCTGTATATTTATTGTATGTTTAGTTAGGTGAGTCGGTTTTGGTTCTGTTCCTGAATCTTTAATTTTCCTTTTGATTACATTTTCTAATTGGACTTGTTGGGCTTCGTTCAATTCTACAACACCTTCGCTTATTTCATTGCACAGTTCTACATTTTTCTTCCTTTCTACTTTAACGCTCGTGATATTATTTCTCATCGCATTATTTTTTAAATTATGTCAATAACTCTGTCTGATAGCGAATTATTTTTCTATCACTGAAACATTTTTTTCCTCAACTTTATCATTCATTCTCATTATTTCAGAATCTATTCTCTCTCTCTATTTTGATTAGCCTGCTTACGTAATCTCTCGACTCCCACACCGGCACGTGCCAGTGTTGTCTCACTCGCTTCGCGGGGTGTCGTGTGTGGAGGACCATGACCTCGTACACTCTTTGCCAGCTGGTGTGCTGGCAGGCTTAAGTCTCTAGCTCTACCTGCAAGGAGGGCTGGGTGTGGGGAGTCTGGTGAAACGGAAACAGAGACTTCGCGCGGTAGCGAATCTGTCTCTTTTCTTTGCACCTGGTTTCGCAAGCTAACCTTCGATTCGAATTTCAATTTCTTTTCCTTAATCTTCCCATTCTTATTTTTCTCGGTATTATTCATTACCGGTTCTTGCGTTTTAGTTAATTTCGCTTCTATCGCATACTTAATATTTGGTAACTTTGGTAACGACCAAATCTTTTCATCAGAATCCATTTTCAAATCTAATCTTTCTATCATATCAGTACCTATGATTCCTATCGATCTTAAATCTGGCACGAGCCTGAATAATAAGTATTTTTTCGTACAATCCATTTTAATTGGAATGAATACTTGTCCTATTATTTTTAATTTTTGGCCATTTGCGGACATTAATGTAACGTTCATCGGTTTTTTAATTTCGTAGTCTAAAGCTTTTATTGGTTTTATAAATTTTTCACCAATGTGTGAGCGATTTGCACCGGTGTCAACTAACACTCTGAATGTATGCTCTTTAAAATCTATCATGAGGTGAAATCTTGATTCGCCCGAGTCGTATGTGTCTGTCTAGGAATAGGGTCATCCACTACTTTTTTTTTATTTTTGCGTATTAAAGTATATGCTATAAAATCACTAATAATACCAGTATACTGTAAAACAGAACTTTTTTCGAATTTATGTTTGAAAAAGAAAAATGTACGCATTTAAATTTCCTATTTTTGTCGCACCCATTCATACATTATGTTCAACGCTATTATATCAAATGTATATTGAATTTACTTCTGTACCTCGGTGTGGAATTACCTATTCAGATATCGCAAAATAAAGCACAAATTTTATTTATCATGATAACTTTAATATTTTTTTCTTATTTTGCATTAAATTTTATTCTCAGCTACCCTGCAAAATGTATCATTTCAATAAATTTATATTATTACAATTCGTAATACGCATTAGTATTAAAACGTACGTATTTTCATTGTCTCGTTTTTGTAATTACAACAAAAAATAGTTTAGAGCAATTTTGTAGAACTTTTAAACAGAGATAATTTTGGTCTCTTGTCTATTTATTGCATCGTGTGTGGTTTCGTCACAAAATTGGATTATTACGTTCCTCAGTATTTTTCATGGCTAAAACCATAAATATTGGCAGTGGAAGGCTGGCTAAAGAACTTGACCTATCTTCTTGGGCAACAAACCAGTGTGCAAAAGGAAATTTAAATTAGGAGATTCCTTCCAAAGTTGCCGCGTTGCCAGACAACAGATAGACAGACCGACAGACAAACAAACAGACATAGCGACAGACAGACATTTTCGTAAAAACTATTTTTTCTAACTGAGAGGGTCTCAAAACGTCGAGAATTAACGAAAACTGGGTAGTCCAAATTCACATGAATATAAGACATTTCATTATAAATGAGGAGAATGCGAAAAGCGTTAAAACACTTATTAAATTCTGCGTTAAATGAGCCCTAGATGAAGTATTTCGGTTTTGTGGGTATTTAATGAGCACGCGAGAAAGACAAATAAAATTCCTATTTTAAGGAAGGTGTACTTTGACTTTAACTCCCGGCAGAAGCTGGAAAAATAAATTTAGTAATTCAATATTTCACAAAAGTGATCTCCAGGATTTCAGCTTCCACTTGAGCCATCAAACATTGAAAACTCTTGACGGGTTCATGAAACAATTTTGTTGTGGAAGCACGCAAATCCTGCAGATGACTTTTGTCAAATATCAAATTAATGAATATTTCTTTCCTACGTAGTTAACCAATGCATACAAGAACAAATCGCTTGAACTAGGGCTCATTTAATTCCAAATATAATAAGCTTTTGTAACAGAATAGTTGCATTAGAATTTAATAGAAAACACCATTCGGAAATACATTCTGTTGACCTTGAGAAATTATATGCTGACGTGATTCTTAATTTTTATTTTATCACTGAAATTGATTTGATGTTATCATGTAAACTCAGTAATAAAATCAATGTCTGACAATATCACATATTTATTCAAATGAGTTGGAGGTTCCCGGCGATCAGTCGAGTGAAACGGACGTGTTTCGAGCCTCTCCGTAATCCAATAAACTTTATTAGTCGGAAATGTGATGAATATGTGTGCATCCTCTTCTGAAGTGAAAAGTGGACATCTATTTTATATGAATATTTTATTTATTGGTATCGCACCTACTTGAAACAATGTCATTAATCATCTTTAAATTTTATCAGTGTGGTGAGAGCAAGCGCTGTGAGTTAATGTGTGATAAAATTCTCTTGCTTAGCTGGAACCGACTTGTTTACTATTGACAGTTGTGAACTTTGCGAGTTAAAATGTCACAACTCGACGAGCATCTTACAGATAGAGAACTGTTACTTAAAATTAGCTCGGACACTACAGAGACCAAAGCTGAAATAAAATCATTAAAAGCATCCTACTCTCGCCTCAAAAGTAATTTTAGAATAAACTAAAAAGGACCAGGAAGCGCTGAAGGCAGAAAATGCAAACCTCCAGGAAAAAGTCATGGAGCTGGAGAGAGCAGTGCCATCAATGCAAAAATCATCGAGAGCAAAACACTTACTGATTTTCAAAATGAAAGATAGGTTCGAGACTAACAAAGATTTGTACCTGTCAACTATCTTCATTTTCAAGAAGCTAAGCGTACAAATTCCGAATCATGGCATAGAAGCGATTCACAGATTAAATAAGGTTAAATGTAACCGTCCCGTAATTGTCCGATTCATGTCCCCTAGATTGAAATCTCTCCTCTTTGATGAACTAGAGGGGTTGGGAAAAATGGAATTAGCAATTTTAAAATACTTTACAAAATAAGAACGGGAAACCAGGCGAAATTACATACCATTTCGAAACAAACTGTGAGACCAGGGGCGACTCGTGCAACTTAAAGAAAATGGCTCAGTCGTGAACAATCGTTTTTGCACTCTGGGAGAGCTTCAATCAAAAGCAGGTGGGCTGTTCACAGCGGACGGTGAACCTTCGGATAATGAGGAATATGTTACAGATGATAACCAATCAAGTGACAATAACAGAGAAACGAACGCAGCAGGATGCGGCCCTGATTCCCAGTCTTCAGAAACACCAACAGCGTTCTTCACTACACTCTACTAGAAAAAGTATAACTAACTCTGCTAAAATATACTTTTGGAATTTGCACAGTTTCACAAACGTTTATGATATTTTCAAGAAAATTCTAGATTTAGATATTTTATGTATTTGTGACACCTGGCTTTTGTCTCCGCCTAGACTACTCCCACGATGGCTGGTTGATTTTGAAATAGTTTATAGCAATGCTCGTAGAGATTCAGAGAGGGGTAGAGCTAAGGGTGGGATAGCAATAACTTTAAAAATAACACCTACACCCACAAAATTCTTTTTCATACGGAAAACTTCCTCTTTGTCAAATTTCAAGATCATTGCACGAAATTTATCGTCGGTCTAGTTTGTATTAATCCATATTATTTTAATGAACTAATTATGAATTGACTAAATGACGTGCTATTACAGCTTGAGTAGAGTGATGGTAACTGTCCAGTCATCCTGGAAGGGGTCTTTAATTGTAGAATTGGCGCGCTTGGTCAGGTGGATAATTTAAGTACACCCGGGTGATGCCACCATGTTCATTCAGAGCGAACTTCGCTATATAAAGTTGTAAACAAAAACGGTAAGCATTTGATCGACCTCTTAGAAAGTTATGGCTATATGGTTTTAAACGGCAGAACGGAAAAAGACTACCCGACCCAATTTACATTCTTAGGAGCGCTGGGTAACTTAGTTATTGATTGATGTTTTTTTAAACTTTCGTGTATACATCCAGCGTTGAACTTTAATGCATATTATATAGTGACAAATTCTGATCATGTGCTGATTGTTTTGGAATTTTCTATCGACATGAAGGAGGAAAGCCACACAGTCTTATGTAAAGCCAAGGTTTCCACTTCTTTAAAATGCAAACAGGAAAACGCCAATAGCTTTCAAAACTTTATGTACTGTGTCAGTTCGACTAAATTGTCTAGCAATAATAGTGTAACCTTTTTAAATGATAATTTAACCTCTGCCATTAAAGAGGCAGCTGAAAAGCCAAATATGAAGCACGAACACTATTCAAAACAAGATAAAGGAGGCAAAACTTGGTTTGACGCCGAATGTGAAAACCTAAAGTAAGAACTCAGGGCTGGTATTAGGAAATGTACAAAATCTGCCTTTGCTCATATTGATAACGTAAATTTCAGTGATGGGGGCAGTCTTCTCTATTTTATCAGACTCTAAGTCCGACTCGTGGTATACGAAAGACACATTTTTCTGTAGTATGGCACTCAGCACATTACTATACAGCTCGGAATTATGGAGTTTGCGATACTGTCTTTTACTGGAGAAGGCTCAATTAAAGTTTTATAAAAAATTCCTGGGACTCCCAACATGTGCTCCAAGTTACGCTATAAGAACAGAAATAGGAAAGGTACCATTGTTTTATTTAATTTTCAAGGCAGCTCTTTCTTAATTAGAGGAAATCCTCGCTATGCCGAATGACAGATTATCTGAAATTTGCTTCCAAAGATTAAAACAATTAGCATTGATCACATCATATTGTCCCAAATACAACTGGGTGCTTTAAATCAAGCAGTTTCTGGCAGAATGCAGCTTGGAGGGCATGTGGGAACACCTGAACCTGAAAAGCCTTAGGCAGAACAAGGACCACCTTGGGTTCGCTGGTTTCAGCCAATTTATAGTAAGGTCATATCTTGAAGTAGGTATGATACGAGTATTTCTTTAAACTACAGTGGTTACGTATAAATTCCTTTGAAAATTTCGGGATTGTCTATATCTGTTAAATTTTAAAAATTATTAGAAAGATCCTTAGCAATTCTGTAAGGCCCAAAATAAAGATGGAAAAAGTTCGCGTTACTCTTTCTAATTTGTCTGATTTTAAATGTACTCTGAGCAAGGCCAAATCGCCGTCTCGAAACTTTTTAAAAGACGCTCTTCAGCTAACAGAATTTTTGCTTCATTGGGCATTTCATGAGTTTCTGAAAATTTTACTAGATTGCGAATTTTGTTTTGGGATCTTACACCAAAATGCAGTTTTAAACGTGTAAACCCGGCACTAGAATGAGATGTCACATTTGAAAAATTGTCAGTTTCTGGTAGGCGTTTAGCCCATCGTGTGTGAAAATCCGAACACAATGTTCTAAATAATCGCCCTAGCTCTCTCTTTACTCTCTCAGTAGAATTACTCGTGGATCTCGTATGGAGGAAAACACGGTTTGAATTCCTTCACTTTTAAATCCATTAATCCATACCGGGGAAGTGAACTGTACTGCACCATTCAAGCGAGGCAGAGGGCCGTAGATATCAAGTGTAACAAGGTCTCTAGATTTACTAGATTTTACCATGCGATATTTTCCTTCCACTTTATAATTAATATATTTTACTCTTTGACGGAGATCACATAATATAACAAACTGTTTTATATCGCGACTCATAGTTTTCCAATTATAGTGTTGTTTGATATACATTAGCATTTTATAAACACCTGAATGACCCAGCCTCGAGTGAACTAAATTTATGATTTTATCAACTAGAACTTTAGGTAAACAAATCTGCCAACCGCCACCGATTTTGTCATTTCAAAACATGATATTGCGGTGAAGGATGAAATATCTACGTATTTTCTCTTCTTGAAGGCAATCAACCATTCGTCTCACGTTTCAATCGTTTAGCTGTAGAGTTTTTAGATTTTTAAATTCTTTACAAATATCGCGATCCATGGTCATTGCCTTTTAATTAATCTGTTTTATCTCTACGGGTAAATATTCGGGTCACACATCAATTGATATACGATCCTGATAATCATGTCCGAACTTACCATCAGGATTTCTACTGAAAAAATCTTCGGCAATGTTATCCCTTCCACTACAATGTTCTACATCAAAATCATATCGCTGCAGGATGGCGCTCCAACGTATCAAACGAGAACTCTAAAAGATAGTTTGCTTGAGGAAAATTAAGTCTTTGTAGTCAGTACCAATGATAAATTTTCTACCAAGTAAATTAGTTCGAAATTGTATGACTGAGTAGACAATCGACAACAATTCTTTCTCAGTAGTGGTATAATGAGATTCAGCGATATTCAAGCATCTATTGACCAATGATACTATTCGGTGATTCCCGTCACCTCATCAGATGACGAGGAGGCTTCATGACACATAATATTCTCAATCTCGACATTTCCATTATTATTAACACAATTAGAAGTTTTATTGACAGCAACATCAGAATGGGCAAACATTTTTGAAACAGGTGTCATCAGGTTTAGTTGTTCAATTTCATCAATTAAATGAGAAATACGTGAATCATTTACACAGATATCATCATAATTATTTTCGAGAACAATTGAATCATGATCACTTTCGCCTCAAGAGTCGACTTGATTATAGTCAGAACTAAATTGCAATTCATATGTGTCAAGCGAAGGTAAACATGGATGTTGTATGATTGACAACCTCAGCAATTTGAATGTGCGTGTAATCACTTTCGTGTGTGGACAATATTCTCTCGAACGGCGCTCGACCGTATGAGAACAACTCGCCCGGAACAATTCTATTATTTACAATAACTGTTAAATTTCAAAAATTACTTTAATTTTTAGTAGCCAGTCATTACCCAAAATCGAGGTACTTGAAAGGCTTGCCACAACAAGAAAAATCAGAGAATAATCGTCAGTTCCAATATGAACATCCAAACGAAATTGCTTCTTTTATTGTAGTAGAAATAAAACATTGATAAAATGAGGCGTGGTTATTGTGGTAATTTTGGTGAGCATTTCGACTCTGTTGCCATAATAGGATATGTTACGTCATTTACTATGTCCTCATAATCATCATACAGTCCTTGACGCGTCGCCGAATCTCGCTGCATCGCGCCCCCTTGAGTTTAAATTGTACATCTAATTTGGTAATGGTGGGGGTGGCACGTTCATACCAGGCAGGTGAACCGTTCTGCTCATTTCCTGATTCGTAGTTGTATCTATCCAATTAACTTTAGCTGAATTAGAACGAGCAAAGCTTGAGTCGTTTCGTCCGTAATGATTATGAGCACACGTGTACTAACTCCGTGTATTGTAATTTGAGCCTTTATTGAGTGTCTATGTTACGAGTCCTGAATTTATCTGTATTCTGATTATCGATCTGTTTATTTCCGTTAACATTGCCCTCCGTCAAATTTTGTTGACGTTTGCGTATAGTTTCGCGTTCTTCCTAAGTTAAATCTAAATGAGCTAACGCTTGGCATCTGTTGTATGATTGAATAATTAATTTCGTATTGGTCAGATAGTGCTTGGAAATTTCTGGCTTCTTTGACTTGAGATAAAAAATAACCTCGCCCAGACCCGAAACTAGAATCATAACTTTGTCAGACCATTTTGATTTAATCTTAACTTGTATTGGATCAGAATAAAATTTCCGTCCAAAACTTCTTTTAAAATTTTGATAATCGTTAAATTCATTTCGATGAATTGTCAACCAAATTGTTCCTTGATCTTGCAGAGTCCTAGCAACAACTATGAGTTTTATTTTGTCTACGTGTTTGTTTAGATGCAAAGTAACTATTCGAAGCTTCCAAAGATTCTTTCGGATTTCTGGATTGGTCAGACTCAAAAACGGGGGGTTTAGATTCAATAATACTTAATTGCAGACTTGCTAATGAATTGTTTATAGCCTGAATTCCAGTATCCCCTGTTGTGGTGGTGGTTGACGCTGCTTATTTTGTACTCGGAGCCTAATTATGTCGGCATTTTGACGATCGCTAAGCTGAAAAAGTTTTTCGATTTCCTCGCGCAACCCCTACTGATAAATTACGACGATCAAATGATCTATCTAATCTTTGCCTATACTTTCATCTGCGATCTGTTTCTAAACACTCATCCAGAAGAAAACCTCTCGATCTTGTATCAATTGAAATAGTGTTATTACTCTTGAAAATGAAAGAAAATTGAGACAAGAAAATTGTTTTAATTTATTTTTAGTCTTTTGTTCGGGCGCCAAATATGTAACGAAATCCCTCTCATAGAATTTTGCCCATAATTATAGATTTATCGTTTATTAGAAATTAATAGACATTAAAATTCAACTGAAAACAAATGCGATTTGACTTTAATGAAGAAATATTACATTATTTTAAATTACTGTATCTCTGATTAATTTCTGATATTACTCTATATCTTAGAATTCGGAAATCCACTCTGCTGACCTTCAGAAATGATATGTTAACGTGATTCTTAATTTTAATTTTATCCCTGAAATTGATTTGATGTTATCATGTAAAGTCAGTAATAAAATCAATATCTGGCAATGTCACATATTTACTTACACGAGAATTCTTGAATGTTCTACCAAAATAGATCAATTTTTTACTTTTTAACATAATTTTTTAATTATCCATTAGAAAATGTCCATTTTCGCTGGATCAGTATAAGATAGCAAGAGATGCAGATTGTCTCCGTTAATCGTGTGTA
>UWNZ010036813.1:8630-19992 GCA_900474215.1 Andricus inflator
AAATCGTTGAATTTTTAACCCGAAAATATAAATTTTCGACAAAATAATTAAATTTTCAACCAAAGAGTTCAAAGAGTTCAACAAAAAAAAATAATAATTTACAATATAGTTCAGCTTTTATCCCAGTAGTTGAATTTTCAATTAACCAAAGAGGTGAATTTTCAACTAGAATGATGAATCTTTAATTAGAATAGTTAAGTTTTCAGTTTAAAAAATGATTTTTCAAGCAAAAATAAGCAACGAATTTTCAACCGAAGAGATGAATTTTCAATTCAAATGAAAGATCTGCAACAATAAAATTATATTCGAACAAAATGGTTCAATCCTCAACCAAGTAGGTCAATATTCAAACAAAAAGATGAATTTTCAACAAACAATGTAACAGTAGATATTTCAGCAAAAAAAAAATTTAATTTAAAATCAAAAACAGATGAATTTTCAAACCAAAAAGATGAATTTAAACAAAAAATAGTTAAATTTTCAACCAAGAAAGATTTCAGTTGAATTTTCAACACCAAAATATGAATTTTCAAACAAAAATTTTTATTTTGAATTTTCGTCAGGAGGAAGCAACTACAAAAAAATAAATAGAAATACTAGTCAAATGAATCACTAACAAGAATATTATGTCATGGTTGCCGCAAAACTTCATTTTGAAAATTCCCCTCGAAATTCCCTAATTTTTTTCTGACGTTTTTTATTTTCCCTGACCATTAGTATTCAGAGATAAAAATCTGAAGCTTGTAACATTTTTAACATAGAATATTTTATAAATGGAAAAAAATAATTTTAAAATCAAATTGAAAATTTTCAAATTTATTATCCTTGACAGTTATTTAAAGTGACTTTTATGTAAATTCCCTGACTTTTGTAAGATTTTTTTCAAAATCCTTGACTTTCCCTGAACGATAAAATTCCCTGACTTTTTTCCATGATTTTCAGGTTTGCCCTGGAATATGGCCGCCCTGGTAAAAATAACTGATTATAGTTTCTTCTATCAAATTCTGTTGGCAGGAAAATAAAATTCATTAAATTAAATACATATACGTAAATATTTGAATACTTTTGTATTTTGAATACTTTTAAAATTATTATTAATCTACGTACTTAAAGACAATTTGTTTGATCATTTGAAATTAGAAATATTTTTTATTTCTAAAAATACTTTTATCGTAAGATACAAGTCTTATCTTCAAATTCTCATCATTTTTATTTAATAATTTAAAGTAGCTTAATAGCTAATTGTTTTGGGAACTGAAATGATTTTACTTTTTTAAATGTATTGTATTTTCTACCTAAAACTATTTTGAATACCTACTTATAATAATTTATGCTTTAAATCAATATTTTGAAATATATTTTTTCAAGGCAATTTGGTTAATCTCGTTGTCTAATTAGGAACACATAACCCAGTATTTAAATTTAAACGTCAAAATTAAAATTGATTGGTTTTAGCGCTACCACGGACGAATTTCCGAATGAAAAACTAACAGTATGAACATAGATTCCATTGAGTCAAAATCTCTGCTCATACAACATTCTTTAAGCGGATGCTCCAATTTATCCCCTATTTTACAGTATAATTATTATGAAACATTTACAAAACAACTTTTTTTAGCTTTTGTTATTATTCACTCATGTTCCGCTCCTCTATTTTTGAACCTCACTATTCATCAATGTCGATTTCGATTTCTTTTTCAATATGTAGCTACAAATTTAAGAAAAACAACAATCAATTTATAAACTTGATATTTTCACCTAGATAGTGTTTTGCACCGGGTCGATTTTTTAGCATGCCTTTTGAGGGAAATTTTATATTTTTTTCACGCTGTCCACTGTGGACACATTTGATTCACGTAAGTGATAAGTATTTTTTCATCCACCATTAAATCCTGTCTGTGTATTGCACCCGCGGAAATTTCTGAAAAATTCACGCATCAACAATAAAAACTATTCGTCGTCATTTATACTTTTCCATAATTTTTCTGAAATAAAGAAGAAGCAAAGCAACTCTCACTTTCCGTAATTCGTAGCGCACCCGTGACCAACTAGTGAAAATACGAATGAGTAAATTTACATTCATGTTTTCACAGCTTAGAATTTATAGAAGCGGAAAATAATCGATTTACCTTTTCCCTATAGCGGATTCAACATATGGAGGTGACAGTAAGTCAAAATTACGTACTAAGAGTGCAGTAGTAACACTTGTTTTTGGTTCCTATTTTTTTCATTTATCTCTAACGCACTCATCGCGTTGGTCTCTTACGACTAAAGTGTATATTAATTCTCACTTTATTTTTTAAAACTTTTACGTATTATGTTCTTTTATAAAAAAAATGCACCCACTTCGGCGTTTTGGTCTGAGGGTTTTTCACCTTATCACGTCACTAACAGAGTTCTAAAATTCCCTAAAAATATGAAATCGGAGAATATTTCGGATAGTTTCAAATCTTCAAGCTGCGGTATTTGAAATTTCATAAATCTTCAAAAAAGAAAGATTGAACGCATATATTCTCCAGAGGATATTTTACCTTTAGAACTCTAGTCACTAACTATTTTGCACCTCTTTTTTGAGGCGCATGAATATTTCCTAAATTCCATTTTCCCTAGTATTTATTTTGCCGAAAATCGTGTGACCGAATCACAATTGAAACGGGGGAAGCTAAACGGTGCTAAGTCCAGTGAACCTAAATGTACAAGAGAAGCAAATAACCTTTCTGGAGGAACAATTTACAACTGATTGAATAAATTATTTTTTTTTGTGTTGGTGGATCAATCAGTTTAATAACTATTGTGTGGAAAAATAGATGGCGCTACATGTTCACGCAATATTTTAATGGAAATGGGGATGGACTTAGTACCGCCTAGTTTTCGCTAGAATTATAAAAAAAGTGCATAAATCATTGAGAAAATCATCTAAAATATATATTTTAATTTATTTCGTAAACAAATAACAGTATTTAACAAAAAGAAACATTTGTAGTATTAGTACATTTTTTAATTTTGAATATCTTCATTTGATAAATACTTGTCAAAAGCCGCTAATGACCATCGAGTTGTTAAAAAATTGAATATTTAAGTGTAATTCATTCATTTAGTTTGAACCCTTTAAAATTTAAAAATATTTGAATACATGTAAATACTAAATTTTCGGTTAAAAAATTTCAAAACCTCAGTTTTTCACTGAAATAGGTGTAAAACAACGAGAAAGTGTAATTTTGGAACAAAACTCAATTTCGTCAAAAAAGGTTTGGCTTTCCCTGCTTCAATTTTACATAACTTTTAGTCGACCGAAATACTATTTTACAACACCTTTATTTTACCGAATAACCATATGCCATAATTTTTATTTTTCCGAATCGTCATTTAACATATATTTCATTTTTTCAGAAAGATAGAATCTACATAAAATTAATGGCATGAAATTTAAATTGGCCATTCAGAGTTTGTAACTTAAATTTCTGATGGGTTGATGTGACTATTTTTGATGACTATTTTTTTACAAATGAAAATTCGGAAAAGTCAAAATTATGGCAAATTGTCATTCGGTAAAGTAAAAATTAGGGGCCGCACAAAAACTACGTCACACTGCTAGGGGGAGGGTCATATTTCGAGACGATTTGTAAATTGAAGGGGGTAGTGCAGAATGTGTCATTGCACGTGAAAAATATAAAAGTGTATACAAATTTTTTGAAATACTTGAAAAAATTAGAATTAGTGACTTTATTTTACGAATAAGTATCTAATGATTATGTTTGTACGTTTTTCTAATTATGGCAAATTGTTATTCGGTAAAATAAAAATTAGGGGCCTTTGAAAAACTGGGTCACACTGATAGGGTTGGGGGGAGGGCAACAGATTTTGTGGCGACTTAGGGAGGGAGGGGTTAGTGCAAAATATGGTATCACACGTAGAAAATATAAGTGTGTATCAATTTTTATAAATGCTTGCAAAAATGTAAATTAGTGATTTTAGTTTACGAATCAAGTTTCTAAATATTATTTTTGTACGTTTTTTATTCTATTTTAGACGTTTATCAAATGGAATCGGAGAAAAAAATTTTGAAAAAATAAAAAATTTTAATTGTGGCAAATGGTCATGCGAAAAAGCATAAATGAAGTCAAATGCTTATTCGGTGAAGTTAAAAGTATGTCAAATAGAAATTCCTAAAAACAACAATCATGTCAACCAGTAATTCGGATTATTATAAATTAAGAAAATGAACAAGTCGGAAAAATAAAAATTGTAGTAAATTGTTGTTCGGTAAAATAAACATTAGGGAAAGTAAAATTTGAGAAGTATATATGGGCCTCCTCTTTTTTTAGATTTTGTTTCGTATGTAGGACGACTTAGCATCGAAATTAGACGAATTGACTATTTCGAATTCTTCTGATGGTTATGTTTGTTTTAGAACCTGGTACGGCGCCACGAAAGGTACAAGTCCGACCTCTTAGTTCCAGTACTATGGTGATTCAGTGGGATGAGCCAGAAACTCCAAATGGTCAAGTAACAGTAAGTACTAAGTGGTTTCAAACTTGTTGCATCACTTCAATTTAACTTCTAACCCTTGTCTACAACTTGTTCTGGAATTAACTTGACCATCTAATTTTCTTGTTATCCTAGGGTTACAAGGTGTATTACACAACAGATCCAAATCAGCCAATGGCGTCATGGCAATCACAAATGGTAGATAATAACCAACTGACGACCATTTCGGATCTAACACCTCACACAATTTACACAATCACGGTTCAAGCAATCACAAGTGTTGGACCTGGTCCTGTTAGTCCTCCAGTTCAAATAAAAACTCAACAAGGGGTACCAAGTCAGCCAGAAAATTTACAGGCAGTGGACATTGGGGAGACCAAAGTGACGCTCCAATGGGACAAGCCTGCTCATAGCGCTGAAAATATTCTCAGCTATGAGCTATATTGGAACGATACTTATGCCAAGGTAAAATCTTTATCTAAAATTAGTGAAAGGCACCACTTAATAGGGTGTATTTCATGATTTTAAGTATAGGCGCAGGTCGTTTCCAAAAATTTGTGAAATTTGGACTATGACTTTTTTTAAATGGAACTTTAAAAAACCAACTGAAGTATTTTGTTCCATTATTTCACAATCAAAATGGAACTCAAATACCAATTTCCAAAATCAAGAATTATCAGGGGCGAATCCAGAAAATTTTACGTAGGAGGCGTTTGTGAATTTTCTTCAACGAATGTGTGTTAAAGTGGATGGGCGGGCTTCCCCAATGATTTAAAAAAACTTTTAAGTGTAATATATTAAGGCCATAAATTGCAGTTTAATTACATTTTTAGTTATAGTGTTGACATCCATAAGAAACCTGAAAGCACATACATATATTTGGGGCCGTGTGTAAATTGCAGTCTTTTTTTTTGGGGGGGGGGCAACGATTTTTCTACACTGTCTTAGATGGGAAACTTTTCAAAGTTTCTTTTTACAAACCAAAAAATATATATTATGGGGTTTAAAGTGTTTGCACAATCTAAAACATGTATTTTTGGTTTGTAAACATAAGTTTTGAAAAGTTTCTTTGGCAATTTTGACCCAAAACCTGAGTCGACTTAGGTGGTTTTACTAGAGAACGACTCAATTGATCTTTTTTAGTTTAAAAATTCAACTATGTAGTTAAAAATTGGTAAAAACGATAAAAAATGTAAACTAAAAATTAATCAAATAATAAAGTTTGAACTGACTTCACATCCATTGTTCAAACTATGTAGTTGAATATTTATGTAATTTGTTAAAAAGTCGTCTTTTTTAGTAGAAAATTAATCTTCTTTTTTTCGGTTAAGAGCTAGTTTTATTAACTTCAAATTTAACTATTTGATTGAAAATTAACTTTTTTGTTGAAACTATATATTTTCGGGTTAAAAATTCAATTTTTTTGTATAGAAAACTCGTCTTTTTGTCTTGAAAATTCAACATCTTGGCTGAAAATTCAACTAAAAATAAGATCTGATAATTAGGAGTTTAAATTTGTCAAGGAAATTAAGAGGACTTGAGTACTTTATGTATACCTGATATACAAATTAAATTTTTTTAAATTTGATACCTTAAATCTCAGAGGGCAGGGCGACCGCCCCAATCGACCCTATCTGGATGCGCCCTTGACCATGACTTTTTTTTTAAATGTTGCTTCAAATATCCAACTGAAGTATTTTATTCATTGTTTTGCAATAAAAGTGGAACTCAAGTATCAATTTCAAGAATCATTCACAAAATTTTTTTGCCATTTATTTCTCAATTTTTGTGTGCGAATTTGTATTTATGGACCTTGTTGGGGACATTTCACCGAGTGGAAATTTGAACTATATTTTAATCTCCCTTTTCTAAAAAAAAAAAACAGCTAAAATGTTGAAACTTTGCTAAAAACTGCCTCGATTTTAGTATTATTTTTAAAAAATCTAATAAATCATGGAAATGGGTAAAACGGCCGGGACTTACACTTCACAACTTTTATGCAACGAGCTACAGGGATCGCTAGATTTACTGTTGAAAAGAATGATTTTTTCCTTTTAAAAGCTGATAAATTTGATTTTTCTTGAAAGCGATGCGAAGTACGAACACAGTTTACGCATAAATTTTATTTCTCTTCTTTTAATCTCCTTTCTAATATTCTAGAGTACCGTCCAGGGGTATAAGAATGACTGTTTCTTGACATTCGCTAAAATTCTCATAATCATTATATAACAAAGTATACCATTTTTTTGTCAAAAGCGACAAAAAAATTGAAACTTGACGTATGTTATAAAAATTGTTTAGTGTTCTTGGGCTCATTCTAAAGATAGATTTTCATGCAACTGTGGAACTAAAATCAATCTAGAAAAAAATGGATTTTTTAAATTCAAGATAACCTTAGAAATCGCCCGGATTTTTTTTCATATTAAGTTTTAAAAAAAGGAGCAATTTTTTATAAAAGGTATAGAGTCTCGTTTCAAACATATTTTTTTATGAAAGTGTCGTATTTTTACTATAAAATACAATACATTAATGTGAATTACAACAATCTAAAAGTTGTTTTTTTTTATAAAAATTTATAAAATTACATATTGTGCAAAAGTGTCCTAGAAACAGACAAAAATTGTCATATTCCTGTATTTTATTGGAATTCATTGTAGTTTAATTTGGAAATAAATTTCAAGATTTTTCATTTTTCAAAGTAAACAAAAAACGTTCTTTCGAAAAAGGAATCTAAACTTTTTTTCTGTTGGGGTCCAAAATAACCCGAAGATATTCCAAAATCAAAAATCATAATGAATTTGCATGTGTACTTAATCAAGGCTATTTTATGTTCTCCATTTCAATTTTTAATTTCACCTGGTTAAGGATTACTGATTATAGTAGATCAAAATTAAATCGCAAACTCTCTAATGACTATTTTTTGGGGGTATTCAGGAAAAGCACCATCGTCGGATTCCCGTGACGGAGAACTACACCCTCACCGGATTGTATCCAAACACTTTGTACTACGTTTGGTTAGCAGCTCGCACCCAAAGGGGGGAGGGGGCCACAACTACTCCTTATCCGGTTCGGACAAAGCAGTACGGTAAGCAGAAAACAAAAAAACGAAAGAAGTGAAAAAAAGTTTATGCAGCAAGGAGTGCCAATGTGCGATGATCCTGATTTTCCATGATTTATAATCATCGATTATTTATTAATCAATTTTTTCTCTTCATGGAAAACCGAGGATCACGACGGCACAGCAGGTAGGAGATGCCGTAGCGCTAGACGCTCCTGCTAGTAGAGTAAGCTATATTTGAGTAAAAAAAACCTTCTAAAAGTCACTAACCGTGAGGATTAAATATGAAAATCTTTTTAAAAAATAAAGAAGACTCAATTTGTATGGTCAACGAATCAGTTCGTTGAAACGTGTGGGAGAGTGAGAATGATTGCATGCACTGCAAAGGAAAAACCATTTTTGGATGCCACTTTATATATATATTTATATATACGTACATATCATACATATAACTTGCACTAAGCACTGCATCGATATATGTGTGCATTTTGGGCACCTTTTTTTTTATTCTAAATAATCTATAGTTTACGTTTGATTCTATCGTATCCTCGAGCGATTTTACCTGTTTTTCGCTCGAAAGTAATTCATTTTGACGAAACAGGGTCACAGCGTGACTCTCTAATCACGTGTTTTTTTACTGTTCAAGGATGAATTCTTAAGTTTCACCTTTTGAAAAGCATTATTTTATCTCCTACAGCCACCTCTCATCGATCAACTTGATGAAACTGCATCGAATTTAAGTAGAGTCCTCACGTATGCGTTTTTTTATGATACTTTCAATCTTGATATTTCACTAGTATATAACCAATTCACTTGTGTTCTCTTTTATCTGAATTAACAGACTTGCTACAGATCAGAGAATTCCAGAAAGGCAGGGAAAGTCAGAGAATGGCAGGGAAACAATCTAAATGTCAGGGAAAACCTGATAGAGTGGGGAATTTTCGATAAACTGAAGTTGAAGTTAAATTGAATATTTTGTTGAAAATTCAACCATTTTTTTTAAAGTCATTCCTTTTGGTTGAAAATTCGTCTTTTTGTGTTGAGGATTCAACTATTTTGTTGAAAATTCTTATTTTTTGGTAGCATTCATCTGTTTTTGGTTTAAAATAAAAATCTTTCCTTATTTAAATATCAACTATTACATTTTTTGTTGAGAAATCATACTTTTTGGTTGAAAATTGAACTACTTAGTTGAAAGTGGAACTACTTTGTTAAAACATTCATTTTTTTGTTTGACTATTCATTATTTTAGTTGAAAAACCTTTTGTTTTGTTAAAAATTTAACTATTTTGTTGAAAACTATTTTTTGTTGTTGAGAATTTTTTTTTCTTGAAATTTAATTTTTTTCTGAAAATTTAACTATTCCGTGTTTGGTTGAAAATATATCTTCATCAGTTGAAATTCATCCATTTGGTTGAAATTCCTATCTTTTGTTGAAAATTTGTCTCTTGTTGTAGAAAATTATTGTTCTTGGTTGAAAACTCTTTTTTTATTGAAAATTCAACTATGCGGTTGAAAGTTGAACTGCTTTGGTAAAAATTAATTTCTTTGGTTGACGATTCATTTATTTATAAATTCATCAGTTTCGTTGGAAATTTAACTATTTTGTTGAAAACTCGTTTTTTAAAAATTATTTGTTTAAACTATAAATTTATCTATTCGATCTTTGGTTCAAAATGTATTTTTTTTAGTTGAAAATTTAACTGGTTAGTTGAAAAGTTAAGCATTTTTTTTTTGAAAATTCAAGTATTTTTAAAAAAATTCGACTATTTTGGTTAAATTCTGCTTTTTTATTTAAAATTGAAATCTTTTTTTGGTTGAAATATCAACTATTACATTTCTTGTTGAAAATTATCTTTTTTTTTTTAAAATAATTAATTGCTTGGTTTAAAGTTGAAGTACTTTGTTAAAAATTAATTTTTTTGATTGAAGATTCATCATTCTAGTTGAAAATTTAACTCTTTGGTTGAAAGTTCAAATATTTTGTTGAAAATTCACATTTTTTTGATTTAAAATTATTTTGTTCATTGAAAATTTAACTAATCCATTATCGATTAAAAATTGACTTTTTTAAGTTGAACATTCAATTATTTGGTTGAAAATTCAAATATTTTGTTTAAGATTTGTCTTTTTTTGTAGAAAATTATTCTTCTTGGTTGAAAACTCTTTTTTTGTTGAAAATTCAAATATGCGATTGAAATTTGAACTGCTTTGTTAAAAATTTATTTCTTTGGTTAATTATTCATCACTTTTTTTAAATCATTTTTTAAAACTATAAATTTAACTATTCGATCTTTGGTTAAACTTTATCTTTTTTAGTTAAAAATTCAACTGGTTGGTTGAAAATTTAAGTATTTTTTTTGAAAATTTGTCGTTTTTGTAAAAAATTCGTTTTTTTGGGCATAAAATTATTTTTTTTGGGCATAAAATTATTATTTTTTTAGTTAAAAATACAACTGACTGAAAATTAGTGTTTTTTGGCTGAGAATTCTACTATTTGGTTGAAAATTTGTCTTTTTTGTAAAAAATTCATTTTTTTGGGCATAAAATTATTTTTTTTTGATTAAAAATACAACTGATTGAAAATTAGTCTTTTTTGGCTGANNTTTTTTTTGCAAAAAAGTAATTTTATGAGTTGAAACTTAATCTTTTTGGTGAACAATTCATTTGTTTGGTTGAAAATTTGTCTTTTTCAGCTAAAAGTTTCATATTCCATATTTCGCGGAAAAGTGACCTGTTTTAACAGAAATTTAATCATCTTGGTAAAAAATTCATCTTTTTGGTCGAAAATGTACTGTATTTGGTTGAAAATTAATTTGTTTGCTGAAAATTTAATTATTATATTTTTGGTTAAAAATTAATTTCTTCATTTGAAAATTTGTCCTTTTGGTTAGAAAATTCATCTTTTGTGTTGAGAATTCAACTATTTGATTAAATTTTTTTTAATTTTGATTTCATTCATCACTTTAATTAAAAATTAATTTCTTTGGTTGAAAACTCAACTCTTTTGCAGGAAATTCGTCTTTTGGCTTGAAAATGCAGGAATTTTTATGAGGTTTTTTTCTATATTGACTGAAAAACCTTTCTTGGTTGAAAATTCAACTACTTTGTTGAAAATTTTTTTTTGGTTTGAAAATTAGTCTGGTTTGGTTGAGGATGAACTAATTTGTTGAAAATTCTTTGTCTTTAGATTTAATTCAACTGTTTTTGATTTAAAATTAAAATATCTTTTGACGAAAATATCAACTATTACACTTTTTGTTGAGAATTCATTTTTTATCGAAGATTCATCACTTTGGTTGAGAATTTAACTATTTGGTTGAAAATTCCTTTTTTCTCGGTTAAAAATTGATTGTTTTAACTGCAAATTTAATTTTACCATTTCTTGTTCAAAATTTATCTTTATGAGTTGAAAACTCTACTATTGAGTTGAAAACTCATGTATTTAACGTGTCTTGCGTAATTTGTGGATGATCCCTCATAACATTCTGTATGTCTGTTGTCATTGAAAGTGTTTAAAGTAAATTTAGAGACAAACTTTTTTTTTGTATCAGAATTATTCATCTCCTAGGTGTATGGTTGTGTTTATATTTATTTATGTTTCTAGTCAGGAAAAGTCAGGGAATTTCGAAACTGAGATTCTGTAGCAACTCTGGTTAAAAATAAAATTTTTAATTAGTTTATGATGTTCCTTGCTCTCTCATGCTTGAACTAAGAGGGGAGTTGTCACAATAAGCAAGTTCTAGAGAGCTTTGCAAGTTGAGTTTGAGCACAAGTAGTTAGCAATAATATTATCTAATCATGAAACAACCCTGT
>UWNZ010037996.1:0-11435 GCA_900474215.1 Andricus inflator
AATAAACACGGGAGTGGCACAATAGACTTTATTCTTGGAGCACCAGGAATAGTCCTCACGGATTGTCCCCCTCACATTACAAACTAAGAGCTAAAATACTTTTTTTGTTTATATTACGAAAAATTTTAGCCCCTGTCACGTATCCCATTACCGCTCTTCTAGAATATGCACGGAACGAGATATTCCACAAAAAACTTTTGGACTGAAACTAGCAAAAAATGAGTTTTTTTAGAGTTACATCTCTTGACCTATGGAGGCTTGAAGATGTTTTTGTTTAGAATAACGCATAATTTCCTACACTACAAATTTTTCTNNGAAGAAGCAATCGTTGTTAATTGTTGATAATAAGAGAATATTTAACCAAACTAGTTACGTAAATATGCAATTGATGAAAAAAACTAATTAAATAATTGGCCAATATACTGGCTTATAAATTACTAAGTATTAGGAGATAGCCTTTCCATCAATTGCGTAAATACTGTAATTTTCACAAAGAAAATGCATAAAATATGCACACAATTGATAGTGTGAAGCATATTATTTAAACAATGTTGGAACAATGTATTGTGTTTTAACAAAAAATGAGAAAAAACTATATTTTTAATGAACTATAAATGTATATATGACAGTGAAATGGTAAAGTGCGGTCGCAGTACATTTTCTAGTACATACAGAGCCTTCCGAAGTTTCATGCTCATAAATCGTGACCTATAAGAGCTATAACGTTTTATTTATTTTTTTTTATTTTACGATAAATTTAGCAGTCTATAATTTATTCTCCTACAAATTTTCTGTAGGATATGCACGAAACGAGCTGTTTGTACAAGCTTTTTTGGTTAAAAACAGCTCAACATAGAAAAAAAATTGGGTTTTTTTAAGAGCCATTACTCTTGATGTATGCAGGCTAGAATACTAAAAAAAATTTCACATTTACGCACAATTTCCTGCCCTACAACTTTGTCTATCGCGCCACTTAGGAAGCTTTGTCTAGAAACAAAGTATTTTGAGAAAACTAAACACGAGTAATTTTCTGGACGCGTCGCACTCATTTCCAGCAAATTTTTATCAGGACCCGTCAATAAAACTTATTAGCAAAAAAACGCGCTTTCCCTACTTAATACGGTGAAAAATTACCAGACGCCTGGGCAACAAATCAAACGGGAACAGGAACTTCAAAATGCGCAGCCTTAATAAATGAGTGAAGCTGTAGGTTGTTATACTTGACAGTACTTCTAAAAAATTAGTCATTGAAAAATATCTCAGAACTGTTTTTTCTTTTTGTTGCATGTAAGTCACACAATATACGTTACTGTATAGAATATATTGGAACATAAAAACACAAGAGCTTTAATGAAAAGATGTACATGGATGTAAAGGAAGAAAATTTGTATGCCAGGACGGGAAATTGCAGAGGAAAATTGTCTACAAGGAATGGGTCACGAAGATTTTTAACCGAGGGATGCACTAAAATGAATGGTTTTGGATACTAATCGGGCCTTGTAGAGAAGTTTGCTTAGTGGATGTGTTTGGGGTAAGGAGTTCTAAAAAAACAAGGTTAAAGGTTAAATAAAGTAAAGTTCTTCCTACGAGATCATCAGTCAGCTTGTGTGTTTTCGTGTAAACTGTGACAAACTTTGGGTCTGTGAAGCTCTTCACTTGGGGTGATTGATACAGAGATTAATGGACGAGCGTTGTATGAGCGCTGTGACGGGATGTGGTTGTTATTTTAGTAAGCAGCACGCGAGTAACAGACTGATCTAAAATATATCTCTTCTACTAAACACTCTCTTTATAAATTGCTTGATCCCCGGTGATATGACGAGGCTAGAGCCAAACAATGTACACTTACACCTAATTATTTTTGCTGATTGATTTTATGATCATACATTTGTACATTGTACATACATTTATTTATTTATTTATTTTGAATATTTATTTTATAATACAATTTCTATTCTCAAACTAATTTCAATAAAGTTCGACGTTTATTTAATTAACAGAATTTATATGTATCTTCATTCCCTAAGTTTATAAAATCTTAGGAAAATTTGGTGGCAATTATGACATCTTGATTCCACTTCTTGTCACAAACAATTAATATGATGCTTTAGTTTTACATTTGAGAAAAATTAAATTAATGGTTTGGAGGATTGTGGGTTACAATTACTGTTCCAAAATTCTTTGAGATTGGGCAATGATTGCCTAAGGGAGTTTCCTTGACTTCTTGTGGGCTCAGTCCTTCAACCGCGCCGCTGTAGATGTTTATTTTTGCCCGTTTTATTTTCTGACTTACAGATTGACCTATTAGTGCATATATTCCACGAAGGATTGTATTATTTTTCCCGAATATTGCAAGGGCGTCACCACTGGACGTTGACAATACCAGTTTTTCTCCGGTTGGCATGGGTCCATAGGCATGATGTTCTCCTCTAACATAAATTGGTTTATCCCTAGGAAAAGTGTATTTTCGAATTTTGAATCGCCCGTTTGGATTCGCATTGGGAATAAGGCGAACAAGTTTAAGTTCTTCAAGTGCATATCCAAGTACGTAGAAAGAAGAGTAATCGTTAGGAGGAGACCTGAGCCTAGAACGACGAGATGGTTCGGCAGCAGAAGAAGGCCTATCAGGAGAATAAGAAGGTCTGGAATGTGGAACGCCCGGAATAGGATCGCCATTTGGTAAACAGTCGAGCAGTGAACTAAAACCTGCAGAAGATACAGAGGACTCATTTTTCCTTGCGTATTCTCCACAATCATATTTTGCCGGATCTTAATTTTCCCTCACGGCATATTTTTCTCTTCTCTCACATTTTTCTTTTCTGGAGAAAGAATTACCTAACCTCTTTTCGTCAACAAGAACTGCAGGACTATATGCTGGAGTGCAAAAAGCAATTGTCACATTCCTCTTCGGGTCAAATACCAAACCGTTTTCCACAAGGAAAAATAGCGAAGTGCAGAATTAGCCGAATATATTGAAATTCGCTATGAATTTTTTTGGAATTCTTTAGAATCCCACCCAAAAAAAAATCACGTCGACGACCAAATATACGGAAAGAGAATACGAAAATCCTCCCCCTCTTTACCCCATTTCTTCCTTTTCCACTTACATTCTTTCTGAGTTAATAGAAGCCAATAAGGAAATCCAACTATTTTTGATTGAAAGTTAATTCTTGTTTCTGAAAGAAACTACTATTATATTTTTGGTTAAAAATTAGCCTTTTTGGTTAAAAGCGTTATAATTTGTATAAAAAATTCGACAAATTTCTTAAAAAGTCGTGCTGTTTGGCTAACTATTTAATATTTTTGTTGAAGATTTGTCTATTTAGTTCCAGGATTTACCACTTTTAGCAAAAATTTAATCCTTTTTGCATAAAAATTAATTTTTTTGTTATACATTATTAATTTTGTTTAAAAATTCATTTATTTGGTTATAAATTTAAAAAATTTGTTAAAAATTTTTTTCATTCTGTTGAAAATTACTTGTTTTAACTGATAATTTAACTATTACAATTATGGCTGGAAATTTATCTGTTCAAGAATAACCTTACTTCCGTCCCCCGCGTCATAAAAAACAAGAAGATTTTCCAAACATACCCCCCCCCCCCAATCGTCTTACTTAATTTATTCATGATCCCCTAAGAGTGTACCATATGTGCAGGTCCACATAGGCTACGAATTCCGTACTATAATAGGAACACTTCTTGAATTCTATTTTTTTTATAAAACACATTCTGGACTCCCACGAAATAAATGTAGATTGAATTCGTACTAATTTCGGACAATATCAAAGAAAGTTTGGAAAAAAAGAAATAGGATAGCATGCGAATCATGTGTTGGATGATTTGCGTATAGCATAAAAAAATGTATCTGTGATATATATTTTCTCAAAATGATGAATTTAAGTTTATTCAGACGTATAGTGTCTTAAATATTAAATAAATTAAATAATTCCTTTTACATGCATCAGTGTTGGGAACTAATATTTATTTACTGTAGGTTCATTGTCTACTGTAGGGTGGTCCTCCCTACTTGAAATTATATATATACTGTATTATTATACCAACCAATGAAATTGAGAGTAAGCGCCAACAATAAGACAAGAGCAGAAACAATCCTCATATTTTCTAAATAGAGGAAAACCTAGTTAATATAACTATGAAGAATTATATGAATAATGTAACTGATAGATATTCTAGAGCTCCGCGAAATTATATGTTAAATATATCCTATTGTCTTTATCTTTGAGATCACAGGCGATAAGCTTGTAGTTCTCAAACACTTACATTCTATTCGCGAGTTTCTAGGAATAAATTGTTGTTTCTCAAGTCGCTAAAGCTGATATCACAGTTTATGTTTATCTAACCTCATACGTTTATGAGTTTAGAAGATTTGAATGATTACAAAGGAGAAAAGAGTATCTTTGAATTTCGAATAGCCGGTTCGGCTTCGTATTAGAAATCAGCCAAATAAATTTATTTTCTTCTAGTTTATATCGAAGTATTTATAAAAAAGAACGACTGGCAGGAGGAGACCTCAACCTGACATTAAGAGGAGGCCCGGCATCAGAATGAGGTCTGGCAGGAGGAAGAGAAATTTGATGAGAATCGTATCTTTCAGGAAAATGATGTCTTGTGGGATAATGATGCCTTTCAGGAGAATAAGAAGTTCTGGAACGCTGAAACTCAAAGACAGGCTCGTTATTTGGTAGATGTTTGACTGTGAACTCAAATCTACAACCAGAAACCGCGGATTAAACTTTCGCTGTGTACTCTCCTCCGGCATTTTATGCCGGTTTTTAATTTTCAGTTCCAGCATATTTTTTCCCCCAAGATAGAAGTACCTAACATCATTTCGCCAACAGGCATAAGATAATTAGCAAATTTCTATAGGGTACTTTATAAACAAAAATGTTTCCATGCATTTAATCTAAGTGAGTCATACAATTATCTTTAACTCTTCAAGTCTGCCACTGTTTAAAGATTTTCAAACTCAGTAATAACAGGTCTTGAAAGAGTATAATAACTTTATAAAAATAATCTATAATATTTTGGAATGAGATCAAAAATTGTCTATAATAGAAATTCCTAGAAATAATACAAAATTCTTTGACATTCCTTGAAATTTCTGAAATGTCTTGAAATTATGTGGAGTCCTTTGAAATGACTTACAACCTTCAAAATCCTTTGAAATTTATTAATTTTTGTGACATATTTCTATACTGAGCTCCTTCTAATGAATTCCCATGAAGTTTTTATCTGGACTTGCGAAAAAATTACAATATATTCATTGCCACATTACGCCTGCTTTACGTGCATGCAATGGCGCTTTCTCAAGGGGCTCGGACAAAAAGTTATTTTTCTGTTCTGAACAGAGAAGCACCTAAGCTCATTTTGTCAAAAGGAATCGCACAATTATATGCAGGAGGGCAGAAAGGGATTTAGTCATTCCTCGCTGGATCAAATCCCAAACCCATTTCCAGGAGGAAGTGTACCGAAGCACCAGGAGAGTCGAAATGGCATATGAAATAAGGTCAGGTAGTGAATGGGGGCGTACTTTGATTTTCTATTCCGGCGTACATTGTCGGAGATGAATTTTTAAACTGCTGGAATTATTTTTTAATTCTTTTGAATTCTTTAAAATACCGGCTATGAGGTAATGACGTTGATGATCAAATATGCTGGAGGAGTAAATTAAAATCTGGAGAAAAAATCCAAGACCTAAAATTAACATTATCCCATCTTTAGTCTATTTCTCCTTGTCCCACATTCATTCGTCATGAACTAATAGAACCCAGTAAGAATATCCAACTATTTGTTGTTAAAAGTCAATTCACTTTCTTTGAAAAGTCCACTACTACGTTTTTGGTTAAAAATTAATCTTTGCGGTTCAAACTTTTATTTCTTGGTTGCCAATTCGATTATTTGTTTGAAACATTTAGCAATTTTGATGAAAAATCATACTTCTCGGTTAAAAATTTGACGATTCACTTGAAATTGTATTTCTTCTTGTCGTGATTAACTTTCTTGGTTGATATTTCAAATCTTTGATTGAAAATGCACCTATTTTGATCGAAGATTCACTTCGTTTAGTAGAAATATCATCGTGTTGGTTAAAATTTAACTGAAAATGAGTGAGTGAAATAATGCATTCAATTTTTTTTTCTTTTTTTGGATAAGGCTCCAACAATGATTAGAAAATTCGTCTTCTTTGGTTGAACTCAACTACATTTTAATTATACCTAAAATCTTTTCTGGTTCAAAAATCAAGTCTTACACTTCTCGTTGAGAATTAATCTCCGTTGGTAAACAATTCAGCTACTTAATAAAAGGGGATGTTTTGGTTTTCAATCTCGTGCAAAACTACGAATCTTGCCGACATTTCGTGAACATTGCAGTTCACTTCTTCAGGACTAACCTGAATCTAAGGTTGCAGGTTATGTTGTTCTTATACATGCTCTCTACAATGCATGTGTTTGGCCAGAGCGCCTTTTCCCATTTTCCCTGTTTTTACAGAATTTTGGCCTGTAAAGCCTGTTATTGATATAGTTGAACGATTGTTTTTTTTATTCCTCTTGTAAGTGGAGGAAGTAGGACGTCACAGAAAAGGGGTTTGGCTATTCTATATGTGCCGCGCACATATAGTATGAATTCCGTATTAGTAGGAACACTTTTTGAATTACTCTTTTTTTTTGCAGAAAGCTTACAAATTTACTCGAAATTATAGATATATTATATTATTATATTTTAAATGGGCCCACCATCCATTATGTTCTTTTAATTACGATTATTATATATTATTATCATTATTATTATATTATTATGTCATGTTCACTCATAGAATTGAGGATAACCGCCAGGGATAAGGCGAGAGTAGAAATAATTCTCTTATTCTCTATTTAGAGAAAAAGCTGCTTAATATATGAATGAAGAACTGAATTAACAATGTAGCGAATAAATATTCAAGTGCTTTATTGTAATATGTGTATAATACATAAATATTGTGCAGTCGTTATCTTATGGTTTATGGATGTCAATCTTGTCCTTGGCAGATATTTGCATTTCATCAGAGCCAGATTCAAGAAATAAAATGTAGTTACTAAATTCGGTATAACTGATATCGCCATTCATATAGCTTTCTCATATTTAGGGGAAATCAGTCTTTTATATGGAGAACCTATACAGTGTCTACTATAACGCTCACTTCAAGCCTTAAAAAATTGATATAAATTTTACAAACAAACAGACACCAAATTTTAGCGAGGAGTCAGTAGCAACACATACACTTCCATAACACACCAAGAAAGTATGTTGAATCTGTGCATCTAACTGCTGACCCAAGAGAAACAACTCTGTCTCCCTAACCTAGCCGTCCCTCTTCTCGATCTGGCTGGGAAGGCTGCAGGATGTCAGAATGGGTGGGGCTCACTTTGCTGTGCAAAGAGGTCCGCGTCATTGCCTGACACCTACGAGAAATATTTCCAGAACGTTGGAACCGACGAGATGCACCAGGATCTAAATACGCAATGAAGGTGGCCAGATGTGGTGTATTGTTTTGAGAATAACCACTGGCGTGGCACAATAGACTTTACAGTTTGGCCCCAGGGGGGACTTCACGGTCTTTCCCCATCATATTACAAACTAACTAAGAGCTGAAATACATTTTTCGCTTATTTTGACGAAAATGTAAGCCCCTGTCACGTATCCTATTACCATTTCTTCTTAGAATATGCACGAAACGAGATATTAAAAAGAAAAAACAATTTGGCTGAAACTAGCAGAAAAAACTAGCAAAAAAAAACTATAAGAAAAAACTAGCAAAAAAATGTCATCTCTAACATAGCTTCAAGAACAAAGTATTTTGAAAAAACTAAGCAGGAGTTATTTGCCCTAAGAAGTAGATCAAAAGTGATCTACTTTGGGAAGCTACATGTTATGACCTATTTGGGCTCGGTTATTGTTTTTTTTTTTTTAATAATCGAAATTGCATCTACCTAAATTCAAATTCTGAATATTTTTGCGCAAAATTACCAGGTTCCAAAGTACGGATACAAACTTCAGAATTCGATTTTCAGCCTCTTTTTTGAAAAAAATCAGGGTTCTTTAAAGAGTAGTAACTCGGCGCTTATTAGAGGTAGAAGTTGCTCCCTTTTTCAGCTTTCTGGATGCGTCATAGACGTTTTAAGCAAATTTTCATTAGGACCCCTCAATAAACCGATTCAGAAAAGAAGCGCGCTTTCCCTACTTAATACGGTGAAAAAGTACCAGACGCTTGGTCTAAAAAGCGAGCGGAAACAGGAACATCAATGTGGAGAGATTTAATAAATGAATGAAGTCGTAGGTTATTATACTTAACAGTGCTCCTAAAAAACTAATCCTTAAGAAATATCTCATAACTGTTTTTTCTTTTTGTTACAGGTGAGTCAAACAGCGTACGTTACTGTACAAAATATATGGAACCATAGAAACACAAGAGCTTGCATGAAAAGATGTGCATGGATGTAAATGAAGCAAATTTGCATCTCAGGACAGGAAAGTGCTGAGGAAAATTGTCTCTAAGAACTGGGTCACGAAGATTTTTTAAGGAGTGATGCACTAAAATGAATGGTTTTGGATACTAATGGGGCCTCGTGGAGAGTTTTGCTTAGTGGACGTGTTTACGGTAAAGAGTTCTAAAAAAGTAAAGTTGAAGGTTACGTAAAGGTAAAGATCCTCCTATATGACTATCAGTCAGTTTGTGTGGTTTCGTGTAAATTGTGACAAACGTTGGCTCTGTGAAGCTCCTTACCTGGGGTGATTGATACAGAGATTAATGGGCGAGCCTTGTAGGAGCGGTATTACGGGATGTGGGTGTTATTCAAATAAGCAAGACGCGACTAACAGATTGATCTAAAATCTGTCCCTTCTCCTAAACACTTACTTTATAAATTGCTAGATCCCCGGTAGTATAACGAGGCCAGAACCCAAACAATGCACGCTTACCCCTAATTAGATTTTGCTGAATGGTATAATAATAATAAAAAATTTTTGAATTTGAATCTTTATTTCAGAACACAGTTTCTTTTCTGAAACTAATTTCATTAAAGTTCCACGTTTATTTAATTAACAGAATTTATATGTATGCTGATTTTCTGAAGTTATAAAATCTTAGGAAGATTTTGTGGAAATTGTGACATCATGAGCCCGCTTCGTATCTCAAACAATAGTATATTTTAGTTTTATATTTGAAAAAAAATCAAACTAATGGTGTGGAGGATAGTTGGCTACAATTACTGTTTCAAAATTCTTTGAGATTGGGCTATGGCTGCCTAAGGGAGTCTTCTTGATTTCTTGTGGGCTCAATTCTTTAACCGCGGCGCTGTATATGTTTATTTTCGCCCGTTTTACTTTCTGATGCCCAGATTGATCTATTAGTGCGTATATTCCCCTAAAAATTGTATTATTTCTCTCGAATATTGCAAGGTCGTCACCATTGGACGTTGATAATACCAGTTTTTCTTCGATTGACATGGGCTCAAGTGCATTAGATATTCCTCTCAAATAAATTAATTTATCACTAGGAAAAGTGTATCTCTGAATTTCAAATCGCCGGTTCCGATTCACGTTGGGAGTAAGACGAATGAATCTAAGTTGTTCAAGTTTATGCGTGAAGGAATGCGTGAAGGCCCAACAGGGGGAGACATGGACGTGGCACGAAGAGAAGACTCGCTGGCAGGAGGAGACCTGATTAAAGAATCTGGAGAACGAGGTCTAGGAGTAGGAAGAGACCTTTCAGGAGACTGAAGTATTTCAGGAAAATTAGAAGTTTCGGAACGAGGACCACCAGGAATAGACTCGCCATTAGGCAAGCACTCGAAATGTGAACTCAAATCTGCAACAAGAAACAGACAAAAACATTTTTTTCTGTTTTACACAGAGAAGTACCTAACCTCGTTTTGTCAAAAGGAATCGCAGAATTATATGCAGGAGGGCAAAAAGGCATTTAAGCATTCCTAGCTGGATCAAATCCCGAACATATTTAGGAGGAAGTATACCGAAGCACCGAAGTAGCCGAAACAGCACAGATGAATTTTTAAACCGGCTGGAATTATACTTGAAATCTACGGAATTGTTTAGAATCCTGCCGAAAAAGTATTTGCGTTGATAACTAAATATGTTGGAGGAGAAAATTTAAATCTGTCAAAAAAATCCAAAAGCTGAAATCAAAATCCTCCTTCTCTTTACCATATTTCTGCTTATTCCACTGTAATTCTGTCTGAATAAATAAAACTCAGTAAGAAAATCCATCATTTTTGGTTGGAAGTTAATTTTTTTGGTTAGAACTTTTATTACTTGGTTAAAAATTTAATTATTTGATTGGAAAATTTAACTATCTAGTTGCAAATTAAATTTTTTGTTGAAAATTCAACAATTTGTTTCAAATTGTGTTTCTTCTTGTCGTGAAAATATTTCTTGGTTGGCAATTCAACCCTTCTGTTGAAAACTCTTCCATTTTAATCAAAGATTCACCTCGTTTAGCAGAAATTTGATCTTTTTGGTTAAAAATGCAACTGAAAATAAATGGATTTATTAATGCACTTAATATTAATCTATTTTAGTTAAGGTTCTAGCAATTATTGTAAAATTTGCCTTGTTTGAACTCAACTGTCTTCTTATCTAAACTTAGTAGGTCGAAATTTATTTTTGCCCCGCCAGCTCATGCTCGACAGGATTCGGCCATTTTCGCTTTGCTCAAAAGGCAGGAAAAGTCGAACTTTCGACGTACGTGTTATAAAAAATTTTTTCTGTATCAAAAAACCAGTCTTACATTTTTGCTGAGAATTAATCTGTTTTGATTAACCATTCAACTACATGGTTGAAAGTTGAACTACTCTGCCAACCAATGATTTTCTTGGTTGAAGATTCGTTATTTTTGTTGATTATTCATGTCTTTGTTTAAAAATCGAACTATTTTATTTAAAGTTCGTTTTATTTTTCGTTGAAAATGAATTTTTTAAGTGAAAATTTACCTATTTCATTTTTTCATAAAAATTTATCTTTTTCAGCTGGAAATTCAATTTAGTGTTTCATATGTGCACGCTCACATATGGTGAGAATTACTTTATTATAGGAACACTTTTTGAATTCACTTTTTTTGACACACTTTCTGCATGCTGCTGGGATAAATTTAGATTAAATGCGAACTCACTTTGGGCAAACTCGAACCGAGTTTGGATAAAAAGGTATTAGGACAGCATGCAGATTACGTCGGAAAAATTGAAATTTTGCGGAGAGCTTAGAAAGTGACTTGAAATTATAGATATGTTGTATTGTTATATTCATCAATAGAATTGAGGATAACCACCATAGGTAAGATGAGAGTAGAAACAATTCTCATATTTTCTAATTAGTGAAAAAACTTATTAATTTCTTAATGAAGAACTGAATTAACAATGTAAC
>UWNZ010039978.1:0-11547 GCA_900474215.1 Andricus inflator
TTTTTCCAAAGTAGGTGAGGTAAAACGGATTTTGGACCCACAAAAGTTAGTCCGACTTGCAGGACAAGTCACAGTTAACGCATTTTGAAATTCTTAATGTTGTGGGGGATTGAACCTTAATTGATAAACCTGGCGGAAGTTTTAGATATGAATTATTGTTTATGCAGTTAAACTTTAAATTATAATCCTATCTAAAAAAAATGTCTGTAACAATATGTCTCGAGAAACTCGGAATCATTCTTATTGAAAGACTGATTACCTTTTCATTAATTGAAATGGTTTTAAATAATAAATTAGAAACTTCTAAAATCAAATTTAGAAATAATTCCTTTTAAGGATGCTCTAAGTATATAGTGAGGTTCGAAATAACTTAGTTTTGAGATTAATTTATGAAATTTACAAGAAAAGCCCATTGACGATTGCAGCGAACTCTAAGAGAGAAACCGAGACGTGAATAATTTAAAAAAATCGTTTCGGTCTTGATATTGCTTATCTAAATTCAGATTTTTGCATACTTTTGGTTTTTCTTTCGCTTTAGGCAACAGTTGCAATCTTTATTCCTTTTGTCCCGCTTTCATGCATATTATTTTATTTGAAATTTTACGTGCAATTTCTCACTTGATTTAGTAGCAATATTTTTTTGTAGAATAATACTTTTTGTTTTGATTTATTTAGATAAAGTCAAATTTTCTGGAAGGCACTCTAATTGTTGAACAGGAACTAATTATTAAAAATCATAAAATTATTAAGCATTTCTCATGCAAACGTTTAGAGTAAAAAATTGATAAAATGTTAAAACTAAAGTTAACAACATATATCCCTAAAGGGTACCAACTTATGCAAAATACGTTTGCTATCAACCTGCCACAATATCCCACCATTTTGGATCCGCCTTCTTAAATTTGGATTTAATTAACATTAAATGCAAAATAAGTTACCTCAAAAACCTTATAGACACCATTTTACAATGATGGAATAAAACTCTGAGGTTGGTGCCCCCATTTTGGATCCGCCTTCTTGAATCTTAATTTTTTCAACATGATATTTGAAGTAAGTGACCCGTCAAATACCTATAGACATAATGTTGTAAAAAATCAATAAAACATTCAAGTTGGCATCCATCACTTTGAATCCCGCATATTTGATTTTTAAGTTTTAACATCATATTTGGAATCAATTACCCGAAAAAACTCTATAGGCACAACTTTACAAAAATGCAACAAAACGTTCAAGTTGACGCATATTGTTTTGATTCCTGCTTATTGACCAGCTTTTTCGTGCTTCTGGCCCACTGTGCAATATTCCAAATTCTGAGTAAATATTTTTTGATCTTTTCAGACCAACAATAATAATCATTCGAACAATAATAAAAAAATGCATGTTGCATTTTAATCTTGTGAAACTCCTTTTTCAATTGACGTTCTGATTTGACTCTACTACCAGGTTGGACAAATTTTGTATTCATTATTTTCGTCCCACCAACACTAACGTTTACTACTGGCAGGCGTGGTTGCGGAGAGAAAAATCAGGGAGACTCTTAGGGTGATCCCACATTTCCTTTGAGAATTGTTATGCTTTTTCATCCCAAAATTTGTTCGCACCCAAAAAAGTTACCGTATCGAGTTTCTCCTCAACATTCATCTTAAAAATTTGCTATGAAATACAAATAAAAAATAATTTTTGAGTTTCACCCCAATATGCTGGCTTGATAGGGTCTTAAAAAAACCCCATTTGTGAAAAATCGGGTTTTGCGAGTTTTTTGAGAAAATTCTTATTTTTTGTTGTTATATTTATTAAAAATACCTCAAATATTACTGTCTAATAAAATTCAGATGTATCGAGAAATTGTTTAAATAAGTTACTATAGCTCATGTGAATATTCTGTCATAATGGTTTGCACAAAATCACGGTTTTCTCTGAACTTTCAACTTTTTTTCAACTTTTCCATTAAATTAAGGAAATACATCATGAAAGTTAATAAAAATGATTGTTTAATTGATTTCTTATTATTCATAACAATATTCTCTTACAACATTCCTAGACAGTTGCGGCCGTTTCTGAAATTTCCAACCTTTTTTAACTTTTAACGTAGAGTTTTTTTTCAAACTACAACTTACCTGTAACATTTTTATCTGGCTCTGAAACAAACATTATTCTATTTTAGTTTAATTTTTTTTAGTTGCATGAGGAGTGTGGAGGATTGCAGGTTAAACTTTATCTCCCCGCGTTACTATGTAATATTTTCTGATTGGACGCTGGAAACCTACTTTTCTTTTACTTACTTCTGCCAGGTTTAATACGGTAACCTTCCCCACTTCATTTTTATTTTTACCCGTCTAATATTTCTATTACTCTTACCGTTACTATAAATTCAAGCAAGAAAATAATTGATCTCCAATATCGCAAAGATGTCGCTACCTAAAGTTGATATAACAATTTTTTCTTGGATAAGTTTAGGCACTTAGGAATTACGTCCTGCTTTCAATTTAATATTTTTATCGGCAGGAAAAGTGTATTTTCGATGTTCGAATATTCGGCGCGGATACATTTTGTAAGTAAGCCTGATAAATTCACGATTTTCAGTTCCATATCCACGTTGGTTAGAAGAAGGAAGCCCGATAGGTAGAACAATGCAGCTGGAAAGAGCAGACCTGTCTGGAGAAGAAAGTTTGGAAAGATGGAACGTGGCATGAGGCAACTCTGCAGGAGGAGGCCTGGCAGGAGGAGGCCTGAACTTGGACTTCGCAGGCGGAAATTCAAGAGCAGGAAACCCTGCTGAAGGAAACTTTACAGGAGGATGCCGGACAGGAGATTTCGCTGGGGGAGAAGACCTCTCCGGAGAATATTGTACTTAAGGAGATTCCCAAAGTTTGTCCAAATTTCAGAAGCAGTCACGATTAATGCAGTTCAAAATATTGAATGTCATGGGAGTTCAGACACTAATTTTTAGCCCTAGCGAAAGTTTCAGATAGATGTTTAGAACATTTATCAATTGTGTGGACATCTTTTTGAATGGATTCGTTTAGACTGGAAAAAAATATTTTGGTTGAGGCATGTAGACTTGAAAATTATCCCCTTATATACCCGTAAAGGGGCTGTTATTGAAAAAATGATTTGTTTGTTAAGAAATTTGTTAAATAAGTTTTTCTTGGGCCTAGAGAAAGATTTTTAAGTTCCTAGTAGATTATAAGAAATTTCAAGGGATTTTATAAGATTTGGAAGTAATTTTAAAGTACTTGAGAGAATATTATAAGTTTTCAAAGAGTTTTGATCATTTAAAGGGACTTCAAAAAAATTCAACGATTTTGCATGATTTCAAGGGATTCCCAAGTATATGTATGTACACAAATTTCCGTTGTGACATAAAACGGCTTTTTTGGACACATTTTTATCAGCGGAACCATAAAAATGTTTTTAAAAATGTAGATATATTAATATATTTTTATATTTATCAATAGAATTAAGGATAATGGCCCATGATAGTAATAGAGTAAAAAGGATCCTCATTTTTTGCAAATGAGTAGAAACTAGTTACTGCAACTGTATTATGACATTATGTAATATACATAATAATATACTATAGTTCCTATCTCGAGAATTTTCTTATCTCGTGAGCTTGTCATTGTGAGATATTTTTATTTCAAAAATACATGTAAAATATATAATTTTTTAAGTTATTAAATTTTAAAATGTTTTAATTTAGATATCGTGTAGGATTTCCTGTTAAAAGTTGATTCTATAAACTCTGCTGATTATGCTAATACCTTTTTCACTTGGCAGAATTTCTCGCTTCGTAGTTGTTTTTTGTGATACTTCTCTCCTTCTTTATTAAAATACTTGATTTAGTAGCAAAAATGATTTTTTTTCGAGGGAAAGTAGCTACTATTTTAATTTTCTTTTTTAAATTGATTTCATGAGATGTTGAATATTGACTGTAAAAAATTATATTTTTGATTATTTATATATTAAAATGACTCTAAGTAAAGGAAGGTTTAATATTAGTTTATATCCTGACGAATATTATTTTAAAACAAATTTTCAAAATTTTCAGTTAAAACAAAATATCTATGTTTGGGAACTGCAAATAAGTATTTCTATATATATTCGGTTTCTTTAAAATTGAACTGAAATGCCTGTGACAAAAGCACTGGACGCATCCTCAGATTACGTATAAAGCCAAGAGTTTCTGCTGAATATGGTTACAATAGTTAATAAACAGTCGCGGATAATTGTCCAGGGATGGTCCAAGAGGAATAGCTTCTAAGCAAATACGTAATAACTGAGCCGAAAGGTAAATGGCACCTGGGTGAGGTATCTTAAACTGTGACTTTAGGATGTCCGGCGACCTCTCAGAGCATGCAGCCTCATCCTTGCATGCGGGACTTTAGAAGGGAGGGCCAAAACTTTTCCCTAGCTGCTCGTGGGAACAGCAATGATAACACCAAACATAGTTGCAAGTGCGGTTTAAAGCAATCGAATGTGCAGGGCTCCCGAAAATGGGTCAGACAAAAATGCCGGATCCCCTGGAGTTGGGGAGTTCTACGATATCAGTATTTATTCTGAGCGACAAGGTTACACGGCGCGACTGCAAGCTCTGGGGTGCGAGAAACACCCAGAGCGGTCGCACTTTTCGCATCAACTTCTGCGAAATCGTGCCGATGACCTCCAGAAAAGGGACTATACTATAAGCGGAGCGCCTACTCTACCACACTGCAGCCAGAAAAAGCCAGCAAAAAAAAAAGGAGGCGAAACTAGGACCAAATGCAGACAGGCATCCAATAGAGGAGGAGCGATGCTTTAGGTGCAGGAGAAACATCAACATCCATGTCTCTCTCAACCCAAAGATCTGGCTGAAATGAATGACGCACTTCGTGGAGATTCTTCCGAAGAGTCTGACCTCTGAACTATCAGTTGTAGTATGTATAATGCAGCAATAACTTTGGCGGATGCAAACCGTGAAACAAAACCAACGGCTAATCATAAGACCAAAAGACGAATGCATCGACTCAGAACAAATATAGGCTGGGCAAGACATTAAGCGTCCCACATTCAGTGTGTGATTGACCACATTACATTTAACATGAATTTCACTGCCAAGGTACATTATTTCGCACGCGAATTGCGGTTCTGCAATTACCAAGGAGCGGACCAGATAATGTGTGAACTTGACTACGAATCGTCTGCGAAAGGAAAACCATTGCGAAGAGAAATATTTGAATTTACAGAACGAACTTCACTCTGTTTACTGTGTGTATGTTTAGGCAGTGTGAAGTTGGTTTTGTCATTTAAATATTAATGCTCGCAGTGGTTACATTTTCATGGACGCTTTGTAGCCAAGTTCATACCTTATCTAGTTTGCTCCTTACTCATCACACACTGAACGAGTCAAAGCTGTTGACCATCAGGCAGCATATTGTTGACAGAATACGGGTACCATACGATGCAAGGATAAGTCTAGAGCAGAGGGAGAGGCGGGACAGAAAAAATAATTATTTTTTCTCTGACAAGCCTCGGCTCTTCCAAAACTCCCAGTTACTGTCGACCACCAGCCGAAACCAGATTAGGTCAAAGCATTTCGCATGAAGAACTATTCCGCTGCAGAACCAGATAGCAAAGACGCAGCATTCTGCCAGAGCAGTGCTACCTGTCGATGGATTTTTATCCAATCTCCCATAAACTCATCATCTGTCTGCTGGAAATCTTGAAGTTTCATCCACACGTATTTAGATGCATAGAGAGATTGATGCCCGTTTGAAATACCAGATTTACTATCTCATCTGAAAAACATTGTGTGACAAATAACAGCGTCACCTTCCAGAGAGGCGTCTTTCAGTTTATTTAACTCGCGCGAGAACGAAGTATATCTAATGGCACAACGTTCATTCGACGCCAGCCAACAAGGAAGTCACAGCACAGGAGAAAGAAGAGAAAGAGAGGTTTAAATACCTAATAAGAAAGTTTCGACGGTTGTACTCAGAATATTCTGTTAAGCTTGTCTTCTTGATCATCCATGCTTTCGGAGGTACCAAGCTTTTACTAAATCATAGCCTGAAAAGCATCACCGCTTGTCAACGAAGTGCCGTGGCACTTGTAGAAAGATCGCAGAAGGCAGTCGCACTTGGGTCGCTCCGTATCCTCAAGGTTCGTTGCATTATCAATAACAGTAGAATTTAAAAAAAATACATTACCTGCTTTTGAACTGGTGAATAAAGAATGTGGTTTAAAAACTTTATTTTTGAGAAAATTGCAAAATAAATAAGTAATATTTTAAATATTACAACTACATACCTTAAGCTGTTGATTCGGATTCGGACCTTGAGGTGTTGTGTTTCACAAAATTTCCGACCTTTAATGAACATCAGACTTAGGGTGATGCAAAAAATCATTAAAGTCTAGAAACATATTTGTGGAAACAATTTATTATTGTTTATGGATATTTTCTCTTTTGATAATTTTGGGACTTTCGTGGTTATCGTCTACTTCTGCGATTTTTCGCTCTTCTATTGGTGATAGAAAAATTTTGCCTAATACTGTTTTTATAAGTTTTTGCAAGCCCTTTCTATTGATCATAAGCATTTAAAAAAATAAATAAATTTGATGTTAAAAGTGAATGAGAATGAACTTTTTTTATTTGCTTCTGAAAAATACTGGCTGGGGCATTGACGAAAGATTGAAACCTTGCTAACGATAACATATTGACGTTTTATTGTTATCTCTAAGTACAACTTGCTTGCAAGATTTTTATCCAATTTCAGATAACAAAAGAAATGATATATTAGCTTTACATTTTCTCCTAAATTAAATTGATAGTGTGAAGGATATGCGGCTCACACTTCATTCAATCGCTTCACACGGAAAGACGTTTTGATTGAGCGTTGGGGACCAACTGGTGTTTCCTTTATTTCTTTTGAAGTTAATTTGGCAACAATGCCGCTTTCCATGTTTATTTTCGCCCGTCTCATATGTCCCGTATTCGTATCATAAGTATAAATTCCAGCAAGGACAGTAGTGCTCTCCAATATTGCAAAAACATCACCATTTGATGTTGAAATAACAATTTGTTCTTGGGTTGGCTTAGGCACATAGACATTATGTACTGTTCTTAATTTAATATTTTTATCGGCAGGAAAAGTGTATGTTCGAAGTTCGAATATCTGGCGCGGATTCGCTTTGGAAGCAAGCCGAATAAATTTAAGATGCTCCAGTCCATATCCACGGTTGTCAGAGGAAGGAAGAGTGGTAGGTGGAAAAATGCGTGTAGCAGAAGCAGACTTGTCTGGAAAAGAAGGTCTGGCAGGAGGAGTCCTGGACCTGCACCTCGTGGGCAGCTGAGTACTCTCCGGAGAATGTTGTCTATCTAGAAGATAAGATGTTCCGGCACGAGGAACACCAGGAATAGGAGCGCCATTAGGTAAACACTCAAAATGTGAACTTAACTCTGCAATAAGAAACAAAGGATTGCATTTTTCTAAAGTGTGACAGAATGCAGATTCCCGAAAATTTGTTGGACTTTCGGAACAGTGCTGGGTAGTAACTTGTTGCAAATAACCAAGTTGCTGAAAAGCTAAGTTATTTGTAACTTTTAGAGTAACTTTGTCACTATTTCAGAAACTAACTTGTAACGTTACGTAGTTACGATTTTTAAAATAACTGGGAACTTTAATTTTAGTTACTTTGAAGTTATTTTTGCTTTTTTGTATATATTCTATTAAGAGAGATTTATAGGTCAATCATGTATGGAAAGTCAATCCATTTTGTTTAAGGATTCAGCTTGTATTTTTGAAAATTTCTCTTTTTTGGTAGAATTCAACTGCGGTTAATTACAAATTGACATTTCTGGCATTTAAAATAATATCAACTGTTATATTTTTCGTCGAGAATTCATATATTTTGGTAAAAAAATTTAAATTTTTGTTGTTGAAAAGGCAACTATTTCTGTAGTAAATTAATCTGATTTGGTTGGAAATTCAGTTATTTTGTTGGGATAATATCGACTATTATATTTTTCGCTAAGAACTCATCCTATATATTTTGGTTGAAAATGTATGTATTTTGTTAAAAATTCTACGGACTGAAAATGCAAATGCTTTGTAGAAAATTTGTCTTTTTGGCTTGAAAATTCAACAATTCAGTGGAATTTGTTTCTTTCTTGGTTCAAAATTCGACTTTTTTGTTTCGAAATTTATCTGCTTTTGTAAAAAATCGTATTGTCTTGGTGTTGAAAATTAAAATATTTTGGTGGAAGATTAATCTAATTTTATTGAAGATTCAGTCATTTTGTTAAAAATTCTTCTTTTTCGGTTTAGTTCACCGTTTGATTTGAAATTGAAGCCATTTCGGGTTGGAATAATATGAACTATTATATTTTTCATTAAGGCTTTGTGAGCATAACCTCCAACTTTTTTTTCTCATTTTTTTTCAAAATCAACATACGTTAACACGAAACGCGATATCGAGTTGAAAATTTGGGAAACTAAATATGAAGCACTAAGAAACGCGATTCTGGTCCTAAATTTGTATAATTGTGAAAAAAGCAAAAAAAATTTTTTTACAGAACATTTTTTTTATAATTATAAAAATTTAAGACCAGACCAGTATTTCTTAGTGTTTTCATATTTAGTTTCCCAAATTTTCAACTCATTATCGCGTTTCGTGTGAAAATAAGTTGGTTCTGAAAAAAAATTGAAAAAAAAATTTGAGGTTACGCTCACACATCCTTAAGAATTCACATATTTTGGTTGAAAATTCACGTATTTTGATAAAATTCTACTATTGGCGTAGAAAGATTAACTTTTCTGTCAAAAAGTAACGTTTTTGCTTAAAATTCACATTTTCGGTTTGAAAATGCAATTTGAGTAGACAACTTTTGTGTTTTCATTTTTCTCGTACCTTGTGTCCTTTTCACAAAAATTTAATTTTTTTATTTTTAATGTTATTTTTTACGACTAAAACAAAAACTGCTATCAAGGTATAATAAATAACAAATTTTTATGTCTTTTGTGGATGAAGAATTTTCTTTGGTTCATTTTTTTCGTGTCTTGCATATTTCGACCGCAAAATGGAATTTTTGATTATTTTTTTTGTTGGTTGAAACCAGAAATTTATTCAAATAAAACAAAAATTAAATGAATGAAGAAAGACAAGAGAAAAAGAAGACTACATCCTGAAGTCCCTCCGTATTTTTTCTTTAATATTTTTTTATTCCTTTTAAATTAGGAATTTGGTCGTTTGACTTTTTTTTTAATTTCCAAGAATGTGGTAGTTAAAGATGATTTATGTTGCTAAAAATAATTATATTTACAAGCTTGAACTATTTCGGACTGTGTTAATGCTTACGTCATAAATTAAACTTTTCATTAAAAAATCATCAGATTTCAAAGACGATTCATAATTCCCGAACAACTATAGGTTGCGCTGGCTTACATCGAAAGATGGCATTTTCAAACAGAAATCATTAAAATTTGGACAACTTTTTAACAATTTTAGGTAATTTTGGTGTTTTTTGCGGAAATTGGTATTTGTAGTAAAATATTATTAGATTAATGATAATATTAATAATTTTGAACGACCTGGTGAATAATGGACTTTACTAAATAATCTTTTGCCAACTAAAAAGCGAAAAATCTTGATTTAAAATATTTATTACCCAAAATTTAAAAAAGTTGTACCCAGAATTTATTAAAAATTTTTTAGAAGAATTGAATTTAACACACAAAATATATGTAAAATTTCAAGCCACAGAGTATTAAATTGACTTTCAAGAATATTCTTAATATTTAAATGAATGACATATAGCTTATTCACTGTTTTATCGTTAATATGCTAGAGAACCACTAAATACTTAAATTGGAATACATTCCTTATCATTAGGGAAATTTTCGGAATTCTATTTTTGATAACACACATTCTTCTTTTCCGAGATAAATTTGTACTAATTTCGGAAAAACTCAATTAGCGTATGGAAGAAATATCAATATGCAGAAAAAAACTAGGTTTCAATTTTGATTTAGTACATTTTTACGCCTTCCTTTTTTCAAAATGAAACTTTATTTTTTCTGGGTACTAATGATTATTGTAGTGCTTTATTACAGTACATAATATATATTATATTCCTTACCTAATGATCTATATACGCCTCGAATATGTACTTGTATGTTTTGTTATACATCAGTAAAACTAACAAAACTTGCTTACCTTAACTAGGCTTACTTTTCTAAGATCATTCTTTTAAAAAAAAAATTTTAATTGAATTATGTATATTTCAAAACTATTCCCCGATAGCCCCAAAAAGGAGGGCCATAATGCGAAAAAATATTTTTCTGTTTATAAATTTTTTAAATAATTTGGTCATGACCAAAGACAAGGATTTTTAGGTTTTTAGTAGATTACAAGAAATTTCTAAGGATTTTAGAAGCTTTTAAACGAAATATAAAGGATTTTGTAGCCTTTTGATATATTTCAACAGATTTCACAGGATTTCAGAAATTTCTCGAAATTTTAAAGATATTAGGGGATTTTAATATATTTCAAACGGTGTCAAAAGATTTCAGATTTTTTAAAGTGTGTTTAAAGTATTTTAAAGAATTTCATAACTTTTCAAAGGCTTTGAAAAGTATACCAGGATTTCCAAAGAATTCAAAGATTTCCAATAATCACGAAGGTAGAATAGATATAACGTCAGACTAATGGTTATTTGAGAAATTATAAAAATGTTCATATACATATAGATTTTGCATAGATAGATATAGATATAGATAATATAGACATAGATATTATAGATATAGGTAATATAAATTTATTTTGATATTAAAATAATTACCAATAGAATTAAGGATAACCGTCAATGATATAACTAGAGTAGAAAGGATCTTCATTTTTTTCTAACTCAAGAAAAACTGATTACTGTATTGATGTAGAACTTAGTCAAGAGTGTAACCAATTATTATTCCGATATTTCTTGTATGAAGAATTACGTGTGCCTCTGGTTTGTCCTTGAACGATATTTGTTTTTCATTAATATCTTTTAGAACTACTTGGCAAGCTTTGATTTCATAAAATATGTTGATTATACTGGTACCCTTTTACATGGCAGAATTTTCGACATCGTCGTTTTTTGTAGATACTTCTCTTCTCTCTTATAAAAGACTTGATGTAATATTTATAATTTTAGGATATTTTCGCATTTCGTTGAATCGCGACATAAGGCAAATAGTCAACAGATCGGTTTCTGGGATCGACATTTATCTTCGCAAAAATGTATCTAGTATAATTGTAGAGAATGTTTCACGGAAAAAATGAGCCACTGTTTATTAAGAATAAATTATTCTTTTATTTATTAAATAGGGTCATTTTATAGCTAGGGACAATAGAATTCTTCAGTAGTACATTAGCTGGTATTAGGATTGGTGAATAAAAACTTTTTTTATTCCACACTCGACCGAAATGGCCACCTTTTGCCCCTGATAATAGGGGCGAAAGTAGCATATATTTCCCGCAAACCGCATTTGCGGGGTGAAAGTAAAATTAGCGGGGCGAAAGTAAAGGCGG